>VDFB02091016.1:0-42853 GCA_007258455.2 Sequoia sempervirens
CTATGAGAGCGAACTCATCCTCCATTCTACTAGAGAGCTCATCTGCACTTGCTGAAGCTGCTGTCTGCTTCTTGCCTTTCTTCCTTTGCGGGCAATCGCTGACATAGTGGCCAAACTCGTGACAGCCATAGCACTTGACTTTAGATAAGTCCTTCTTCTTCTTCTCACCTTGTGGATTTGATCCTTTACTAGACCCCTTCTTTGCTTTCCCTTTTCCTATAAGGGCAACGTTCTCCTGTTCCGCCTCACTTTGCTGACTCTTGCTACTGGTCCTACTGACAAGACTTAGTCTAAGCTCCTCCTGAGTGAAGTCACTCCAAAGTCGATCCCAACTCGGTAAGGTGTCTCGTCCATTAATAACTTGAATGAAGACATCCCACTGCTTAGTAAACCCATTTAGGGCTATCCGCACTAGCTCGTCATCACCTAGATTATCTCCAACAGCAGCCAACTCATCCTTGACAAGTCTGAGTCTGGTGAGGTAACTTGTCATGTCCTCTATTCATCCGAGTAGTCCTCAACTTTTCTCTGAGAATCAACTTCCGGTTAGTGGTAGCATTCTGGTACAGATTCAGAATGGCATCCCACATCTTCTTCGCTGTATCTAACTCTGCGACATGTGGAACAATATGATCCTTGACACCATCAAGAATCATCCTCCTCGCCTTGGCATCTTCCTTCTTATATGCTAAGAGCTGTGCTGGATCTGTAGGTACAGGTACAACACTGGTCACATATTCCTTGATCCCATTCTCTTCCAGCAACAAAGAAATTCTGGCTTTCCAGACACCAAAATTTGAGGCTCCATCCAATCTGTCCTGATCTCTTAAACCTGCTGAGGCCATCTCAAAAGATAAAAGAAAACAGTAATAATAATGCGAAGGGATCTTTCCTTCACTGTGTTGGCGTATGCGCCTCTCGACTCGATACCATGTGAAAATTCTATTACGATTCTTGATTATTAATCTCCTATCTAATACATAGATTATTTGACTTTATTTCTCAAAATTAATTCAAAGAAATATCAAAATAACACAACTGCAACTTCACCAATAAAAACTCACAGAAATAGAGAAGAAAACATTCACAATAATGAACACAATATTTTTGGACAAATTGTCCATGGAAAAACCCCGAAGGGAAAACCACTACTGCAGATGAGGAATTATATTAAACTTCAACAAAATTAAGGAATACAAAACTGCTTGCCTCTTACTGGCAGAGCTCCGGCAATATCCTTCTCCGGAAATTCTTCCCTCAATTTCTCCTGCTGAAATTCCACAGCTGCTATCCCCAACGCTATCACTGCGCCCTTGCTAACACTGCAAGACTATTTGCTCTCACTGCAAATTTACTTGCTATCACTGCAAGTCTTTCTCAACTCTATACTTGTGTGTTCTCCAAATGCCCATTGATCCCCTTTTATACTTTTCTCATTGGAAAACCAATGGCCATGATTTAATCTCAATCAATGGCTAAGATTAAATAGACTCTAAAAACCCTAACTAACTGGATTCTAGAAGTCTCCAGGGAAATCAATTTATTTAATTACATAATTATCTAGACAACTCAGCCCTTTCTGGAGGTTTCTAGAAAATAATTAAATAATTAAATAACACTAGTTGGGAATGGAGACACCTGTCCAAGCTACATAAATTAACACATCTCATTCCCGAATTGTATCTATTCATGCTCCAATGAGCTAATTGCCTATGAGAACATCTCGACACAACTAAATTGAGTTTTCAGGATCAAGGATCCAATGGTGGATGGGGAAATCAAAATGTTGATCAAGAACAACTCGATTGAACGCAATCACATCAATGTTGCACTGCTAATCGACTTGTTCCTTACCACCACTGTAAGGACAACCAAAAAGATGATTGGTAAGCTTATAACATAGAATCTTCTAAACTGAGACCTTGTCCAAGATGCCACTCAAGGAATTTATGCCCTTGCTAAAGCTCCCAAAAATGGCTACATATGTGACGTGGTGGAAATGCGAGAGGTCAAGAAAAACAAGAAAATTGTAGAAGGCATCAACCTCTATCGTGAGTGTTTCTTCAAGAAGAACCTGCAACCATTCCTTGACTTTGTAATCACAAATCAAGGTCTCTCTGTTGTTGTACTAGATAGGCTAATAGAGTTAGGATTTGGTTTGATAACAATATATGCATACAAGTCCAATTAATGGTCATAATGTAATATTTATCTTTTTTTTTTAATAGAAAGGGAGCAACTTCCATGGTAGCGATTTGATCAGAAAAAAAATGATATCTAAAAATATAATATAGTTTGATGGTAAAAATGGAGACACTTTAAAAAAATTGAAGAACAAAATCTTGACGTATTTGAAATGTAGAAAAATTTACATAGTTTGAAAGGTAAGAGAGAGTTTGGCATTGTTATGAATTTTTTTTATAATAATGTCTTAAAATGTACAAACTTGATGGAGAGAGTGCTTGGAAAAAAAATTCTCGTGTTTTATGCAAAATATATCTAGGACACCTTGCATGTAGGCTCAACCCCTTGGCTTAGATATGCATGCCCAACCCAAGCCTAAGGGTGAGATTCCAAAGAAGAGTCAAATGAAACACATGCATGTTACAAATTCAAAAAAGAAGAGAATTTTGTGTATTTTCAAGTCAAATATAAGAAAGGAATGGCTTGCGGGGGGTGCGATGGAGCTGTGTAGGAGGGCTTGCATCCTCTAGTAGGTCGTGGCCTGCATGTGCATAGTGAGCAGTGCTAGGGAGATCAAGGTTTTTTTGTGTTGCGGGGATGGGTTTTTATTGCTTTTCGAGGGTTGGATCTTTATTTAATTTGGGCTTTTTATTTCCTCTTTCTTCTTTTTGGGCTATGGTTGTATGGTGTCAAGTACAGGTTTGGGGCTTTGCATGGAGCTAGATGCTACTCCCAAGGGTTTAAACATTATGTCATTCTTGGATGTGGTAATGGGGGTTGATTTCTCCTTGTCTATTCATTCTAAGGCTGCAAATTTTGTGAACAATGCTTCAAATGTGTAGGATCTTCGTGGGGTGGTATCTCTCGAGTTTCAAAGGTGAATGGTTATTTGGTTGGGAGTGAGACTCGTCTGGTTTTGGTTATTCAACCATACTCTATTACACAAGATGTTGAATATTGGAAGAATCATGCTTTAATCTATAAGTTCATAGGAATCAGGGTCTCTCTCTCATTTCTTGAATCCTGGGCTCATTGGACTTAGAACCTGGAGGGAGACATGGAGGTGATGCAAGTAGTGAATGGCTATTTTATGGTGGTATTTTCATGCCTAAAAGATCGAAATAAAGCTTTTGAGGGAGGTCCCTACTTTTATAATCAAGTGGGGTTGTTCATTAAATCTTGGCACATTAGATTTGATCTGATTGAAGAACTTCTATTGAGGGTTTTGATCTGGGTGTGAATTCCTTAGCTCTTAGTTGAGTTCTAGAGGAATGACGCTTTACACATGATTGCACTTTTGTTGGTTAAGTCGATGGGGCTGTCACAATAGACACTGGAGAAGAAGGCTCTCTCTTTGGCATGTATTTGTGTGGAGATCGATTTAAACAACCTGTTGCCAGATTTGTCAGAACTTCAAGTTGGATACACTTCATGGATTTGATAATTGGACTATGAGACTTTTCCCTTTCGGTGTCGAATCTGCCATGTATATGCTCACCTGTAGTGAAAATGTCTTAAACTTAATGTTTTAGGTACTTCCACTAGTTGGGTTTCATCTAGGATGCATCCTTGCTCAACACAATCGAGAGATAAAGGAAAAACTCCTATGTTTGAAGGGGAAATAGATAAAGAGGGTTTTGTTCGAGTGAAGTTTGGCAATAAGGGAAGGGAAAAAAAAGAACTCTAAAGGATAGGCAAGACGATGCAATTTTTAGTCACTTTGAGGCCTTCTACGACTTGGATCAGCAAATGGATATCCCCAATAAGGTTATATTTGTTAATACTTTCTTAGAGGTGGAGTTGTTGGCTTCCAAAGAGGACGGGAGTGGTAATATCTTAGTGGAAATAGGTCCTAAGTCATTGACAGGTTCTAGTCATACTTCAGAGTCTTCTATCTTACTAGTTATTTTAGTGGAGATTGGGGTGGATGTTGGTCCAACCATGGATTGGTTGGATTCACAACCAATGGTAGAGGCTCAAGATCTTGGTAAGGGAAATTTGGTATCTTCTCCATTGGGGTTGCACTAGAAGAATTTCAAGAAGGAGAACTCAGAGAAACCTTCCAAGGTGGGGAGGAAGAAAGATCAAGATAAGATCAAGTTAATGGGTGAGAATTTGGTTGATTCGGGATCAGTTAAACCTCTTGATTTACATTTTCCTCAACCCCAAAAATGATTGTTCTCTCTTGGAATGTGAGGGGGTTGAACAACATCCCTTGACAAAAGGTTGTTCGAGAAATGATCAAGACTCATTCCCCTGATGTTATGTTTATTCAGGATACTAAGTTGTCTTTGGAGGGCATGGTTAAGCTATCCTCCAGCTTTAGTCACATGGTTAGAGTCAGTGCATTGGGGAATTAGGCAGTGTTGGTGAGATTGCATGTCTTTGGGGCCAGTGAAAGGTCTCCCCCTTGTGGTGGATTGCGGGTAGGAATTCCATGTCCATGGTTGCTTCTAGTTTTGATTCTGAAAAAATCCTTATGCTCTCTAATGTCTATGCTTTGATTGATTTGGCTAGAAAGCTTCACTTGTGGGACCATATAAGTTATGTGATATCTTTAGCTCCTTTGTTTCCCCAAGTTTTGGTTTGGGATTTCAACTCTATTCTTGGTCTTGATGAAAAGAGGGGAGGTTTGGATCATCTAGAGCCCTCTTCATCAATGTTTAAAAATAATATAACCCTTTTGAATTTGATTGATATAAAGCCTCTCAATGGATTGTTCACCTAGAGTAATAGGAGGTGTGGTGTGGATTCTATTTTTGAGAGGTTGGATAGGTTCTTAGTTTCAAGTTATTGGTTAGGAAATTAGTGGATCTCCAGTTTTGAAATCCTTGAATAGAGAAGCTCAAACCACTGGCTTATAAAATTTTCTATGTATGGACGGGATAGTGCTAAGAATCCTTCCTTCAAATTCTAGTTATTGTGGTTGTGAGAGCCTTCTTTGTAGGACCTTATAAACGATTGGTGGACTAGATATTTGCCTCTGCATGGGACAACCATGTATACCTTTGTTAAAAGGCTCCATTTTATGAAATTTCAACTAAAAAAGAGGAATAGGGATTGCTTTGGAAATGTCTTTAAGGAAAAATTTGCAACTCAAAATTGGCTAGATATCATCTCTAGGTAGAACAGAGACCAAGTGTGTACTTGGGACTCCCTTAAAGCTAAAGCGGAAACTTTGGAGGTGTTGTCTAAATGGGAACTGTGGGAGGAGGTGTTTTGAAAGTAAAAGTCAAGGATTAATAGGCTTCAAGAGGGAGATAGGAATACTTCCTTCTTCTTTAACTTCATCAAAGCCATAAGACATAAGAATTTAATCTCTTCTTTTGTGTCCTCTTAGGGTGTTCAGTTGTCTTCTTTCGAGGATCTTTCACAAGAGGCCACTAGGTATTTTTCTTCCTTATTCACAAAATATTCTCTCAAGGAACTGGATGAAGTGAACCAATTTTTTGTTTGTATTCCTTATGTGGTTCCCTTTAAAGCTAATGTTGCTCTTAATCAACCCATTTTCCTATATGAGTTGGAGGTGGTTATTTTCAGTATGAAAAAAGGGAAGGCCCCTGGTTCAAATAGGTTTCCTGTTGAGTTTTTTAGGAATTTTGGGAGACTATAAAGTGGGATCTTCTGGAGCTCATGCAAGAATCCCCAAGAAGGAAGGTGCAAATTCTCTTGATCTTTTTTGGCCAATTTCCCTATGTAATGTTATCTATAAGATCGTCTCTAAGCTAATTGCAAAGAGACTAAAGCCCTAGTTGGTCAAAGTTATCTTAGAGGAGCAGGGAGGTTTTATGGCTAGCAGACATATCCAAGATGGTGTGGTTACTATTGTTGAGGCTATCCATTCCATGGAGGTATCCAAAGAAAAGGCCATGTTCATCAAATTAGATATGGTTGAGGCTTATGACAGGGTCAAATGGTCTTTTCTTCACAAGTTTCTTTGTGCTTTTAGGTTTGATGAGGGATGGATTAATTAGGTAATGAGTTGTGTCACTTCAATGTCATATTTTGTGTTGATTAATGGTGTTCCTTCTTCTCTGTTTGGTGCTTCTATGGGCCTTAGGTAGGGTGACCCCATGTCTCCTTATCTTTTCATTATTATGGCTAAAGGTTTGGGAAGACTTCTAAAATCACACTTGAGTCAAACACTTATTCACGAGTGGGGTTGGGGTGAAGGTTTGCCTCCTCAGTCCCATTTAAATTTTGTGGATGACACTGTGCTCTTGGGTGTTGTCAAAATTAGGAAAACGAGCAATTTCAGGTGGGCTCTTGACATTTATCTTGTTGCTTCTAGTCAGAGGATTAATAAAGGGAAATCTTCTATTTTCTTCTTCAGCACTCCTCTGCTTATTCCATCTAGGATTGCTTGCATTCTTAGATTTTAGATTGGTAGCCTCTCTTTTGTGTATTTGGACGTTCCCCTCTCTGTTTTGCCTCGACTAAGAAGTACTTGGAAAAGTGTTCTAGACAAGTTCAGAGGTTATGTCAATCATTGGACTTGTAGGTGGTTTTCTTTTACTGGGAGGATTATACTCATAAAAGTTGTGGTTCAAGAACTTCCTATCTATAAGTGTATGGTCCAAGTTGCTCCTCTAGGTTTTTATTACAGATCTTGATGCACTCTCTAGGCAGTTCCTTTGGTCAGGTAGATTGGATTCCAAAAAGTGGATTCTGGTTAAGTGGGACCCTATCTATAAGTCTATTCAACAAGGGGTTCAGGTCTTCGATGGGTAGTTGTTACTAGTTAGGCCTTGGTGTTTGAGCTCTACTAGCTTTGGTGTACTAAGTAGGATCAACATTGGGACAAATCCTCAATGCTAAATATTTGAGAGGAGTTGCAAGTATAGATATTCCTAGATGGTCTTTGGATGGTAAGGGGTCTATGATTTGGGATACACTAAAAAGGGGAGTGAGCTTAATCAAGCAGGAATTGTTTTGGATTTTTCACAAGGGTGAGGATGCTCTTTTTTGGTTGGATTCCTGGAATGATCACCCCCAATCTTTACCGCACATCCTCATTTGTAGAATCTTGGCTTGCGGTTTTAGGAGGCTGGATGGTTGAAGGTGAGTGATTTCAAAGTTGTGGAGCATCTAGATCAATTGGAGGTGCTTAAGTTGAAAGGGAGCCACTTGTGGCCCTCGAGGGTTTGGAAAATGATCATGCTAAGTTGGGTAGGATTTTGGCAGGGAGAGTTTGTAGCTCTTTGTAGTAGAGGGATGTCTTGGCTTAGGCTCTTGATCCAAAAGGGGTTTACTTAGTGGGAGATGGGTTTCATGAATTGGATAGAAGGAAATATGGGGAGGTTGAAGTCCCTTGGTGGAAATATGTTTGGAATAAGTTTGTGTGGCTTAAGTGCAACTTGTTCCTATGGTTAGTTGCTCGTAACAGGTGTCTTACTTGGGATAATCTTTTGAAGAGAGGCTTTCAGGGTCCCTCCATATGTTTCCTTTGTGGTATTAGTGAGGAGTCTTCTTCACATTTTTTCTTCCAATGTGCTTTCTCCTAATCCATCTGGCACCTTTGGTGGACGGTGTGGAGACACTCTTGTGTGCATGCTCTTTCACTTACTAATTTTTGGAGAACTTTGGGGAGGCCCCCTGCTCACTCTTTCCCTCTCCAAATGGCATGGACTATTGGTCCTTCATGTATTCTTTAGTAGATTTGGTTGGAGAGGAACTGCCAAATTTTCTAGGATAAAAAGATGATGGTTTTGTGAGTTTGGCGATGGACTATTGGTATTCTTAAGGAGACCATTTCATCTAATTATGAGGCTGGAGCTCCTCTAGATGCTAGTGAAGTAGTGGTGCTTCGATATTTGGGTCTAAATGGTCTAAGCTTAAGGAGGACCTAGTTCAAAGGGAGGAGACATCCCAACAACAAAATTCAGACAGAAGGTAAGTGGTCCCTACCCCCTGTTGGGATTCTGAAAATTAATACCGATGGCTCTTCTAGGGAAAATTTGGGTTATATTGGCATGGAAGGCATGGAGAGAGATAGCTTTGGGGCTACCCTTTTCTTCTTCTCCAAGTATTAAGGCCTCCAAATGAATAATATCATGGAGGCTCTAGCAATTCTTGTTGCTCTAGAAAAGGCTTGTGCTCTTGGTTTGAACAAGGTTAAATTTGTGAATCAAATTCACAGATAGTGATTAATTTGTCAAACAAGCAAAATTTTGGTGGGGTGAATTGGCAACTATCTTCGACTATGCAAAAAATTCTACAGTAAAATAGTTTGCTAGAGTTGGTGTCCTTTGATCATATTCCAAGGGATTGGAACAATGTTGCAGATTGTCTTTCTAAATGAGCTTTTGAGTTTAGGGGTGATTGGAAGATTGATGACTGGGAACATCTTCTTGGTGACTATGTCCATAAACTAAAGATTTTGATTCATGAGGATATTCATGGCCCATGAACAGGTTCTGGTTTCCTATTTATGTGGCTTGGTGTTATTGGATCTTTTTCGGTTGGGCGTGCCTTTTCGGATTTGGATGTTTATAGTCTTAATCCTTGTACTCTTGGATTTTCTTTGATGGAATAAATTTTTACCCCTTGTATTAAAATAAAATAAAATATAACATGAGTGTTTTATAAAATATTTGTGTTATGGCTTAAGATTTTTGAGCCATCCCTAGCCATAATGCTAGCATGTTATGATGCAAGTGCATTACATTGTTCTTTTTTTTGTCATATTTTAATTCAAAACATTTTTTGGCCACTTTTTCAATCTCCATATTGGTGTACATACATTCTTCCATAAAATAGATTTCTATGTTATTTGGCAAGCCTTGCTTAGAATAATTAATGGTAGTAACTTTTACGGACCATCAATGTTTGAAGTATGTTCATAGTGATTGAATTATAAAAGTAAAGGGAGATGCTTGTATCCCTATTTTGAATCAATTCATTTCACACGTGATAATTATGTGAGACTCTTAAGAACATTCTCCACAAATATAAGAATAAATAACATCCAACAAAAGCTCTCTATGAGTGTTAGGACAAGGTCCATAATTTCTATAATATGCATTTACAACAAAATAATCAAGAGAAATTTGAAAGGTAAAATAAGAAGAAAAAGAAGTTATATTCATTCCCTCCTAAGGTTTCTTAAGAAAAAATATAAAATTATAATTCTTATTGTCCTCCACAAGTGATGCAAGAAAAAGATATTTCTCATCCTCAATATGTAACGAAGAAAGCAAGGTTTCATCCCTATTCTCCAAGGAAGACTAATAACACAAGTTTCGATAGTCTCATTGCCACTTCTTAAAGATTTTGAGTACCATTATGCGAGCCCAAAAATATAATTTAAATATTTCAAAACCACAAACAAATTCTTTTCCAACAGTACTTATAAATGAACAATAAAGGGCTTGTGTCCATCACTTATACATCAAGTACATTGACCAAAGTGACATCTCTTATCATGATGTATTTCAATTATTTGAAGGTGGTTAGAAACCACATAATTGAGATAAATATTACTTAT
The DNA here is from genome assembly GCA_007258455.2 of Sequoia sempervirens. Taxonomy (NCBI): domain Eukaryota; kingdom Viridiplantae; phylum Streptophyta; class Pinopsida; order Cupressales; family Cupressaceae; genus Sequoia; species Sequoia sempervirens. The sequence goes on from VDFB02091016.1 coordinate 9,671, forward strand.
TTCAAGATGATCTTTCCAATATTGTTAGTTGAGGCTTTCGTTCTTTACATACTTATCTATATATATTTCATTATTTAGATGATGTTTCCTACTTGGGGCACATCCTTATGGAATTGTTCATTATTTTGCTACATGATAGACTCTCATGATTGGTCTATATGATTTCAATGTTTATGAATATCATTCTCAATCAAATTAATTTCTAACACAAACTTTTTCCATGATAATTATATTATCCACTATGACTCCCAAGCTCACACTTTATGACTCTAATATGATATGCTAAAAAAGATGACATCTTATGGTATCATATTTCATGACAATTATAATTTTTCTTAATAAGTTTTTGATTAAGGAAAAATAGGTTTTGAAGGGGCCCTGAAACCCTATACAACAAGAATAGGCTACAAAAGAAACTACAAGGACAACAAGTAGCCAACCAAAAAATGAAACTTAGTTGTTAAAGGGTAAGAAAAAATAGAACAATAGTTAAGCCATCAGCAAAACATCAGCTAAAAAGCCACTAACAATAGAGACTATTGAAGTTGATCTAAAATCTTAGTAACATCTAAATTATTGGAGATGACGTTCTCATGCATCTTCGCCACATTATCTAGCTTTTGAAACGAGATGACAACCCTCTTCTTGGTCTTCTGGTTCTCACACACGACCCTAATCCTTGCTCTTCTCCATTAGATTTTTCTGACCCTCAACAACAAACTCCTGCACATTCACCCCAATATCAAGTTGTTTACCAGTTCACTTGTGGGCTTCTTTGTTCAGAATGGTGAGCCCTTGGTCACTAGAATGGAGAGATTGACTACTCACCTACACAACCTTACTCATGTCTTCACATATTTTATTGACTTTCTCCTCAAGGGAGGTCAGCCTATCCTCATGGTCCTTACCCATCTTAGCAGCATCAGTCACCACCTTATCAAGGATGGTATTCATGGTTTTAACCTTGTTGTGCACAATCCATTCCTTTTTGTTGCTATTAACCAAAGTAACACTGATATTGTGTAAAGCATTCATTTTCATGTGCATTTCTTTGACCTCTGAAAGGAGCCATTTGAACATAGAGAGGATATTTACCACACCATCCTCAACCATTCTAGACACAACATCCATGTTAATATTTTCCCAATTAAGAGGCTCTTCCATAGCTAACTTCTCAGGTTGGTCCTTAGATGCCCTGCCTTTACCCTTCAAAGTTCACCACTATCAAGGAAATCATCCAGGTCGACCACTTCAACCTCAGCCTTTGTCTTCTTTGATTTAACAATGGCATTAGCCAACAAATACAACTAACCCTTCCCATCATTGACAACACCTTGCTCATTACCCTGACAGCTAGGAGTAGCAAACCCTAACTAATTAGGGGAATTATCCCCAAAACCTTATCCCCATCCCCTGTCAAATTTTAACTCCCCTTCTTCCCCTTAGCCACACTCTTAATACTAGGCAAATCAACCTCCTTCATGTCCACATCTGTGTTGTACCCATCTGACCAAGAATGCGACACCTCAAACTTACGATTCTTCTTCTGCTTCTTACCACCAACTTTCTTTGAGGCCAAAATCTCCTTGAAGACCCCACCTTATCATCCCCTTCCCACTCCTCAGCAAAATCCCATGTTTCATAACCAGGGAGGGCCTCCTTGCCTTTACACACACTAGAGATTTTAGAAATTTCAAGGACATACTTTGCTTTCACAAATTCCATAATTAGGAGCATGAGCCCCTCATGTAAAATGGTGTTGTTAGGATTTCTTCTATTCTCCTCAATACCATTGTCCAACGATAACAACAAATAGAAGGGAAAGGAAACCAAATTATTTTGCCTAAAATGGTTTAAAAGCATGAAATGGTAACCATAGATGGCTGAGAATTTGTCATCTAAGGTAAAATACATCATGATAGCCAAGGTGACATCCCTCCACATGGGATTGATTGAGAAGTGATCATACCCACCACAACCCATGCTCCTGAGCTTGACCCTCTCTTTTCCTTTGAAAAAGTTGGCCAAAGCACACTTCGAGGTTGAATGATCCCTATAGAATTTCTTCCCCTTAGAAGGTAACCCGGTCACTTCAAAAATAAAGCCCTCCATGATGTTCACCTCCACACCTTTAATACACAACACTCGGTTGTTCTATCCCTTAAAAAAATCCTTTGTGATCTTCACATCAAATCCATGAAGCTTAAGAAGATAAGGACACACTCCCCCCTTCTCTAGAATTTCCCAAACTATAGCTGTAGACACATAAAATTGACCTAGGCCTACAAACTTTATTTTTCTCCACATTTCTTCTCAACATAATTAAAATATTTAAATTATGTCCTCTAGTCCAAATTCAATTATTAATTAAATAATTCTCAATTATTTAATTAATTCATATCTTTTATTCCTCTTGACTATTTAAATAAATAAATAATATTTATTTTATTTAAGTATGTCGCTAATTTCTTATGTCTCTCTATAATTAAATAAATTCCTAAATCTATTGAATTATTATTTGTCTACTATGTCCTAATTATTTAAATAAATAAACTTTATTTATTTATTTAAATACATCATTAATTTCTTATGTCTTCTTATAATTAAATAAATTCCTATGGTTTATTTAATTATTATCCACCTTGTCCATTTTCTCCATAATTAAATTACTCACATGACCCCACCACTTTTGAATTAAATTAATTTTTAATTCAAAAGGTCAACTCAGCCTCTTAAATCAAATAATTTTAAATTATTATTTGATTTTCTAGCAATCTTTTTTTTTGTGCCCAACATCTCTTGTCACATGCATTCTTGACCTTTGATTTGATTTTCCTAAAATCAAATCTCAACCCTTCATTTCAAATTTCACCCTAATTTTTTCCTAACCCTAATTGCTAGTTGTCACATACAATTTCAGACTTTGATCTTAGGGCTTTGTCAAACTCTCAATCCTGGCCATTCATCCAAAATTGACTTTTCTATAAAAAGGCAATGTCAACCTCATTTGGACATCTTTTGACTTCATGACTTCATGCTTCAAACTTTAGGCCTTACACACTTTTCATACTTTCAATTTCTGGGTAAACTTGCACATTAAGTCAATCCTTCAATATTTGCTTAGGTCTTTGTCATAGGTCATAGTTGCTCACAAAAATCTAAGGGCAAATATCATTTTACAGCAAATGGAGAAGGGCAATGAAGGTTAATAATGGAGGGCATGAAGGTTGTTTGGTGAAATCATTCTATTCTTTTATGTTATTTTCCTTCGTTGTGCTTCATTGTTTAGCTAGGGTTTATTTTATGCATTTTATTTCATGCTAACCTAGATTTTACCTTAGTTACATTAGTGAACCCGACGTGAAAAACACATTTTGCAGTTTTCGTACAACCTTTTCATCCTTTTTTTTTAAGTACAAGTACGAAAAGTCGCAAACGCAAATTTTTGAGCCACATTTGATGCGTCGTGATGCATCTATGTTTGGGAACGACGCATCTACAGAAATGAGAAGCATTTGATGCGTCATGACGCATCTGTGTTTGGGAATGACGTATCTGCAGAAATGAGACGCATTTGACCTTCGCAGAGATGCATTTGAAGCATTGCAGTGCATCTGACAAACCAAGCGACGCATCTGTGTTGAGTCGCATTTGATAGACAGAAAGACGCATTTTCCTATTGCAGGTTTACTCTCAGTTTTTGGCAACATTTTCCAGTTCTCTTTTCAGTTTGAGTAGGTTAGGGATTTTTGGTTACTGATCTTTTGTTGGTAGCAGTGGCAAGCTGGAAGGAGATACTAACCCTTGTTTTTTTGTTGATTTTACAAATCCTTTTTTAACTCTAAAGCAACAAACAAACAAACAACTACAATTACAACTTGCATATCACACTTCATGGTTTAAAATGAAATGCATTCACACTCATGGGATTAAAATGAACACAACTTGCATCTACACTCATCAAGGTTAAAAATTTACTTGCATTCTCATAGCATTAACTTAAAAAGAACTCTGTTTGTCTCATAATAAGTTGGGCTAAAATGAATGAGTGAACATTAAAGTGTCTTATGGTGTAGTGATAATTCCTTAGTGTGTATGCAATTCTCTTGTGCCTTGCTGTGATCTGGAGAATCAAAAGCACTTAGGGGTTGTTGCTTTTCCACCCACATATTTTGATTTGGGCATTAAAATGAACAATCTTGTGAGTTTCACTTTTGTTTAATCCCAATTTAATAATAAGAGTATCCTCTCCCCTTGTGCACTTGTGCGATCCTGGGTGTAAGAGAAATTGTTATTAACTCTAGAGGGTCTACCTTGTAAAAAGTACTCACCCAAGGGAATGACCCAACCGGCAATGAGCTAAAGCCAAGCTACTCCCGACCTATATATAAATGTGAATGCTACTAGAAAACTTAGCATTATAGGTGTGGATGTGTCACACAGACAAGTGATTCCCTCAGAACCCGCATGGTGCATAAAAACTTGTAGAGCGTAACCTCTGCAGGCTGGGAAACCTCCTTATCAGAGCTAATCTTGCCTCATGTGTGGCCACCTAAATGGGTGCCCTAACTAAAAAACCATTTGTGTAGTTGCCAAAATCCCTTTCTATTCGTTGGTGCAGGAACAATATTCATTGGTGCAAGAATGGTCGTTCCCAAGCCACCCCACATACTCGCGGTTCTTAGTAGAGATGAAGAGTTTTTCATGGGAGAGTCATGAGAACTCAAAGTTTGGTTGACCAAGAGAAGTGAGTGCTGTGGAGGGGAGCCAGTGTGGCCAAGCTTCTAAGTCATCTGCTAAGAATAAGCGCGGCTAGAGAAATCCAAGTGGGAATCCAATGAATATAGTCCTTGCCATCCATAGGATTTGTGCTTGTTTTCAATGTGCTTGTTTCCAACAATTCAAGACAAAATCATGTGTTTTCCAAGTGTTTGCTAATTTAATGAATACATAAAACACCTTTTACAAATCTCGAAAATCATAGTCAAACTGAAACAACTTCACAAATCTGTCAAAATTGCAAGAAAACCAGACCTTGTTCAAACTGCAATGCAACTGAGACTATGTAACACGCATATGACTGTACTAAAACACATTTGATACACAAAACAACGCATATGACTCAGTGAGCTGCATTCGCTATCTGAAATAATGCATCTAATAATATTGCAACACATCTGCTGTCTAAAATAATGCATTTGTACCCTGCAATGCAACTGCTATCTAAAACACCGCATATGCCTATCATTTAGGGAAATAACTATGACCGTCCTAGTCTAAAATTAAACATCTTGAATCTGTTTCTAAACATCATTTATCAGCGGTCTTTGTTCAAAAACTAGAAAATATTTGCTCAAATTGTCCATCTTTACACCTTTTAGTTAGCATTTAGCTTTTACCATAGGTTTACCATTACAAATTCTAGTTGCATCTTAGGATCCATAATCATTTTCAGCATAGAAAAACTCTTAGGTCTTCTTTTTGTAGACTTTAGAATAGGAAAACTTCTCATACTTTGTGAAACCATTACCTTCAAAAGTAGATTATCATTGGACCAAGTCAAAAATCACTCCTTTAGTCTTTTTCATTTTATGTGAGATATTTCTAGCTCATTTGTCTAGTTTGGAAAACTCACTTTTTCACTTTATCATTTCACTTGGTGTTACAAACAGTCCTTTGACAATCAAAATTGAGACATTGGCCAAACTTTGGATGGTTAGTCAACCTCTCCTAAAAATCTCCCAAAATTGGTTACAACTTAGAGTTTGCTTATACCTTACACTTGCATTGTCATAACATACCCAAAATACATTAGTCTTCCATCATTTTTCATTCCTTTTAGTCCTCACTATCACTTTGTATTGGACCTTCTCTTTAGACAACATTGTCACCTTGCATTATACATTATTGCACTCATTATTCCAAAAAGACCAAAAACATAGTTGCATTAGCATTATCTCCTTATAACCAAAAATCCAAAAACATAGATTTAGTTTCATATCATTCTCATATCATTCACATTGTCCCTCATTTTGAGCAAATCTTATATGGTGGAGACTAGACTACAAAGAAAGAGAAGAGAAATGGATCCCTTTGGACAAGGAAACAATCCTTACAACTCTCCTAGTTGCATGAACTTAAACACCATTGAAAAAAACACCGACATGGGGACAACTTTCATCAATCCTTTTAGTAACATGAACATTGTATCTTCATCAAGCAACAATCCCTTTGAACAATTCATACGTAGAGATGAAAATGGACAAGTGTTTATGGAAGACATAGAGGTTATTGCCCAAAACCCCGAAGTGGCTTCCTTTGTAGAAGAATTGCTCTTACAAGATTCAAAATGATATTTAGCCATGCTTCTACACCAAGGAGCTAAATTTCCACAAGGATTCGATATTAATACCTTGAGAGCAACATCACCTGACTATGGCACACAAACTAGTCAACCTCATTCACCATCACCACATAAAATAATCAACAATACCTCCATTGGCGCAACAACTCAAAATGCCACAAACACAATCAACACTACCTTCATTGGTGCAACAACTCAAAACATAACCAATACAGTCAACACAACATTCGCTTTGGTAACATCAACCATAGCATAAACCATATCACAATCAATGCCACAAATATCGACAATTGCAACACTAACTATTGGGACTACATTTGGGTCCTCATCCAATGCTATGGGGACAACCTCATCAAACCCTTTTGAGAGAAACAACAAATTACTATTCAAGAACCTCAGCCCAACGTCAATACCTCTTCACAAGGCACTCAAGTCAATACCAACACTAGTGGTCCCCAAAGGAAAAACACAAATATCCCACATGACCATATTTATCAATTTGGGCAAGGAAACCAAGTGACACAACACATGAATCCATTTGGTCATCAAAGCATTCAAGGGCAACAAATTCCTCAAATACAATTTAACACTTTTGGAACACATATTCCCACATACACATCCCATATTCATACACAACCACAAATTCCTAATCAAAATGCTCAGTACCAAAAAATCCCAACTCAAAATGTGCAATACGTTCCACATCAATACATTCCAAATCAAAACATACCATCACAACAAATGGGAACCCATGGGATACAAATTACCAGCATGTGTGACTCCACTGACAATCCTATAGTAGACGCACTAACAACTCAAATTGTTGCCTTACAAAAATAAGTGGAGGACATACAATTATCAAACAAGAAGACGCACACATCCTTTGATTTATGTCCATATCCATTTGACACAAGTTTACACATGCCCCCATTCCCTTCAGGATATGTGGTACCAAATTTCTCCAAATACAAAGGAAAGACTAATCCCATTGAGCATATAAGAGAATTCACGACCAATTTTGTAGACGTCGCATGCGAACATACTTATTTGATGAGACTCTTTCCTAGAAGTCTTGCAAGTCCTGCACTTGATTAGTTCTCACTCTTTCCCAAAGGGATAAAATCATGGGACGAACTCACCAATAAATTTGTGGAAAATTATGCCCACAACATTGACACTAACATTACTATTGCCACATTATGTAAAACCACCCAAGAAGAAACTGGTGAAATATTCATTTCGTTCTTCCAAAAATGGCGAGGTCTAGCAAGTCGATGTCCCATTGAGATACCCGAAAAGGAGAAAGTAAATATGTTTTTTCAAAATCTTTTTAGACCATTGAAATACAACTTGCAAGTCCATTGTTGCACTACCTTCATAGACCTTGTTGAAAAGGGAGTTCAACTTGAAAAAGCTCTCATTGCAAAAGGTGAACTTAAATATGCCAGCAAGAACATAAACACGAGCCCAACTAATGATAAGAACAAATATTGGGTCAATAACAAACATGTTACCAATGATGGCGTTGTCGATGCTAAAGCAGTAAATACATCGGGTCCTGCAATCACATTTAGGGGATCTCAACCACAAAATTTTCCTTTGACCACCCCAACACCTACAACAAATGCCATTCAAAACAATCAAGATCAAGGATAACAATGACAAACCCAATAATTTCCCAAAAAATGCACATACACCCCTTTGGGAGAACCACTTGAAGTTTTCCTCAAGAAACTCGTCCAGTCTAATGTCATAACATTGCAAGATCCTAAACTGTATGACCCAGGGTAGTTCAAACCATCATGGTGGGATGATAATTCCTTTTGTGATTATTATCGAACAAAAGGACATAAAACTTCATCTTGTAGACAGTTGAGAAATATTATACAAGACCTTATTGAAATTCGTGTCATTGAAATAGATGGTCAACAATTTCCTTCTAACTTGGATCATACCAATCACAAAAAATCCACTGGAATATCATGGTTTAGGTAATCCCTCTTTGTCAAGTCAAAGGACTAACAACAAATCCAATTACACTCGTACTGCCTTTGAATACTCAAGTGGACCTATAATTAATCACCTTCGAGCTGCTAATGAACATGTTAATACCATCACCATTAAAAAGACTCTGGAGTGTATTGTCACCACTCATCGAGGCAAGATCACAATACCTAGTCCTTTTGCTAAATTGAAACAACCCAAAGGACAGTTCAACCTTGTTGACCAATTGGGTAAAACTCCCGCACAAATTTCCATACTTGAACTATTGAGCATCTCGCCCACACATAAATTTATTCTTGATAAGGCCTTAAAGGAGTCTTTTGTTCCTACCGACATTGATGTCAACCACTTTGAAGCTATGGTAAGATATTTGACTACTTCCCATCATGTCACCTTTTCAGACCAAGATTACTCCTCGCCTCAACCATCTCATAATGATGCATTACATATTGAAGTATTCATCCACAAACACAAGGTTAGATGAGTCCTAGTAGATGGCAGAGCAGATTGAACATATGCTCCTTAAAATTGGTTAAGGCATTAGGTTTCTCTGGTGCATGTGTAGATACCACCAAAAGCATAGTCATAAAAGCATATGATGATGAGGAACATTCTTCTAAGGGAATTATCGCACTCCCTATTTGTGTGGGGCTAGTAATTATAGATACCAAATGACATATCCTAGATCTTGAGTTACCTCACAACATCCTACTTGGTCGACCTTGGATTCACGCATTGAAGGTCGTACCGTCTACCTATCACCAATGTTTGAAGTTTTCTTTTGATGGCACCGAGATTACCATACCTGGTGATCCTGATCCCTTTCAGTATTCCACCAACTTGAGGGGCATTTCTGAACACCAAGTGCCTATTAATCGCGAAGCTTCGACATCCACTTCTTCCAAATACATCGATCCATCTACGCTTACCATGTCGTTTATGTCCACTCCTTCGACCTCCATCGTACCATCTACTTCCACCATCCCAAGTGTCGACCCGAACATCAAGATCCAGGACAAAGGTTGTGGCGAGTATAAATTGAACATTGCCTATTGTATCACCAAGATACCCAAGTCTTCAAAATATTATGGTAGGCCTTGTTTTAGACTAGAGCCCAGGGAGGTATTTAAAGTTCTTCCTATAATGACTTTCATAAACTAGGGAGAGCTAAATAAAGAAGATATTGAAGATATATCTACCTAGATTTACAAAGACATGGAAGACCTACCTCTGTTACCAGTACAATAGTATGGAAAAGGCTATGACATGATGAAGGAAAAATGCTATGATGGAACTAGTGGCCTTGGTATAAACAAGACTCAAAGAAGAGAACCCATAATGTCATCTGGAAGACCAAAAAATCTATGGTTAGGGTTTGAGCCAATCAAGATTGACCATCCATGTACCCATGTACTTTCGGGTGAGGTTGTAAATGCTTTTGAAAGTGTCGAGACTATCGAGGACTCCCATACTAAGACTGACTCGCATGAGTGGGAATATGGTTCTGAAAGAGCCCTGAGTGACTATGAGCCTGATGAAATATTTCGAGAACCAGGTGAGCCTTCTTTTGATGAAAAATTCAAACAAATGTTTAACGTTGAGCCTTCTAAAAACCCTCCTAAAATCCCAATGAAAAGAGAAGACTGGGTAAAAATCTTTTGGCCTCATGATGATGACAAACCTAAACCGCCACCTAACCCTATTGACCATGATTCCAACTCATTTGTCCTCTATATTAACCATGATTCCCACTCATTTGTCCCCTATTTTGACCATGATTCCAATTTTCCTAAGTTTAATGAAGATGACGATTGGATGGAATCCTCCTAGGACTTTGAGGACACTTTTGTCTTTACCCTTTTAGCCTTAGTTTGCATGCTTTTAGCATCATCTCCACCTTTCACCAACATTGATGATGGAATATCCCTTATGTACCCACAACTCGTTGATTGGGACCAACAAGACTCACCTATCATGGACACTTTTGAGAATGACGAGGCTATCACTGAATTCATGGGACTCTGTGAAGAAATACTGAGTGGGGACCATAAAGCTAGATTCAATATAGATCTTGATTCTGCAGCATACTTCGGGGGGACTGTTCAATCCTCTAATTGCAAAAGTAATAAAAATAAAACAAGAAAAGACACATCTTTAGGTGAAAACCACAATGTGCCTTCTGACAATACAAAAGTAAAAAGAAAGGATGTATACGAGGGTGAAAACCTCTCTAAGGCACCTAAGGATGGAGGATTGGACTTTCTTCCCGTTACGCAAGAAAAATAGGCCATGCTCATTGAAGATACCTTAGAATTCAATATAGCCACACCTAAAAATCCCAAAATGGTTCTCTTTGCAACCTCGTTGACATAGGAGGAAAAGTCTGAGTTTCAAAAGTTCTTCTTAGAATGCAAGATCAACTTCGCATGGTCCTATGTAGATATGCCAGGATTAGACCCGACACTAGTCTTGCATCATTTTCCCTTTCTCCCAGACACAAAACCAATCAAACAAAAGCTATGAAAGATGCATCCGCAAATTACCTTGCTAGTCAAAGCTGAGCTCAAAAAGTTACTAGATGTGGGGTTCATAAGATCAATAGATTATGTCGGCTGGATATCAAAACTAGTACCTATCACCAAACTAAATGGTCAAATACGTATCTGCACAGACTTCCAGGATTTGAACAAGGCATGTCCAAAGGATGATTTTCCACTCCCAAACATAAACATCATAGTAGATCTCACAACAGAATATGAGATGCTCTCCCTCATGGATGGTTTCTCGGGATACAATCAGATTCGCATCGCCCCAGAAGATCAACACAAAAAAACATTCACTTGTCCCTGGGGTACATACTGTTGGAATGTTATGCCTTTTGGTTTGAAGAATGTAGGTGTTATGTATCAACGAGCTATGACCACAATGTTTCATGATCTCGTGCACACGTTGATGGAAGACTGCGTTGATGACCTCCTGGAAAAGTCCTTAACACACCGTGATCACCTAAAAGTGTTGGAAAAAATACTTAAAAGGATGGAAGAGTATAAGGTCTGTCTCAACCCTAAGAAGTGTGTTTTCGGTGTGACTTCAAGAAAACTCTTGGGATATATAGTTTCTTGTCGGCACATTGAAGTTGACCCAGCTAAAGTAAAAGCGATCCTGGACATGCCTCCACTGAAAGGAATCAATGAGCTCAAAACATTACAAGGAAGATTATAGTCCATCTAATGTTTCATTGCACAATTAGCTGACAAATGTCAACCTTTCTAATATCTACTATGCAAGTGCATCCCCTTTGTGTGGACCAAAAAGTGTCAAGCAACTTTTCAACAAATCAAAGAATACCTCCTGACTCCATCAGTCCTAATGTCGCCCATTGATGGAAAACCTTTGATATTGTACATTTTAGAAACCACTTCTACACTGGGGGAATTACTTGCACATAATGACCATGATGAGAAAGAAAGGGCCATATATTACATCAGTCTCACCTTGGTTGGGTGTGAACTCAACTACACTCCCATTAAATTCACCTGACTTATAGTTGTCTTTTTCGCTCATAAATTAAGACATTACTTGCTAAATCATAAAACACAGTTAGTGGCTAAGATAGATCCATTGAAGTATCTCCTCAGTGGAGCAACATTAACAAGACGATTGGAAAAATGGGTCATGGTACTTAGTGAATATGACATACAATACGTGGAATGCAAAGCAATAAAAGGATAGGTCATAGCATATCAACTCACTGACGCACCAATGCAAGGTGATCACCCTTTAGTAGCCGACTTCCCAAACAAATCCATCTTTCATGCAAGCCATCAATTACCTTGTAAACTCTATTTTGATGGGTCCCATATAGGTGGTGGCTCAGGAGCAGATATATTATTTATCACACCATAAGGGGATTTTATTCCTAAGTCATTTTGGATTGCCTTCCCATGCACTAATAATGTTGTCGAATATGAAGCACTCATAATAGGAATTCAAATGGCCATCAAATGGAAAATCAAAGCACTCCTAGTTTTTGGAGATTCTCAGTTAGCTATCAACCAAGTCAACGATGAGTATGACACCAAGGATGAGAAGTTGATGCCTTATAAAAGCATGGTGGATAGTTTCCTGTCATATTTCCATATGATCTCTTTTGAGTAGGTTCCCAAAGCACAAAACAAAGTAGCAGACACTATGGCCACAATTGGATCTCTATTAGATATTCCTAGTAGTGTGCCGTAATTTGAGTTCTTAGTGGAACAACTGTTGGTTCCCACTTATGATATTCCTGAGTCTGAAATGGTTTGTGAGCTCGTTGGTCCTAATCCCCCTTTGTACCATGATATATATGATTACCTCTATTCCCATACTCTCCCGCCAAACCTTTCTAGTAACCAACACGAGTCCTTTGTCTGCAAAGCCACCCATTATACCATCATTAGTGACACCCTATATAGATGCAGCTTTGATAATACCCTTCTTTGGTGTCTCAACACAGATGAAGCACAAACAACCTTATGTGAGGTATATGAAGGTATATGCGAATCTCATTTGAGTGGTCTAGCCTTAGCCAAGAAAGTTATGAGACTTGGGTACTACAGGCCAACCATGGAAAAAGATGCCCTTCAGTTCATGAGAACATGTCGTCAATGTCAAGTGCACAGTGATCCCATTCATGCACCCGCATAAGAGCTTCGACCAATCACTTCTCCTTGGCCCTTCGCACAATGGGGACTCAACCTCGTGGGTAAAATCCATCCAACATCATCCAATGGCCATAAGTTCATTATCATTTCCACTGAATATTTCACCAAATGGATTGAAGCCATTCCCCTTACCTACATCACCAATAAGAAAATTTCCAAATTCATCCTTAACTCATTATCTATCGATATGGTGTTCTCTAATCTATCATCACAAACAATGGTCATCCTTTAAAAAATTAGGATGTTCATGAGCTTTGTGAATGCTTCCATATTTAACATCATTTCTCCATGCCCTATTACCCACAAGGTAACGATCAAGCTGAGGCATCTAACAAGACAATCATCAAGATTCTTAAGAAGATTGTTAATGACGCTGGCCATGACTGGCATCTCCAACTTAATCCTACCCTATGGGCATACCACACTAGCATCCGCACGCCTACTGGCGCCACCCCATTCGCTTTGGTCTTTGGATCTGAAGTTATCCTTCCCATTGAGGTCAAAATCCCCTCCTTAAGGGTTTCCATGAAGGGATTGATTGATGACGAACAATACCGACAGTCTCAATTGCATGAGCTGGAATTGTTGGAGGAATGCAGACAAAATGCCTTGAATCAGTTACAGGTGTATCAGAATCAGCTTTGCCAAAGTTACAAAAAAAGAGTTATGGTATGAAATTTTGACATTGGCAACTTGGTCTTGATGCAAAATCCAAAGAATCAAGCTGACCGTGAGAAGCCCGACAAGTTTGAGCCTAATTGGTTGCATCCTTACATCATCATTGTCGCATTTGGTTCTGGCGGTTACTAGTTGGCTACTCCAAATGGGGAACAATTGATAGAACCTATCAATAGTTTGCATCTACGTAAGTTCTACACATAGCATCAGAGAGCTTGGCTAAAAACCACAAAAATACAAAAAAATGAAAAATACAAAAAAATCGTCACCCTAATGAAAACCTGGCAAACAGGCATCTTGGTGACACCAAAAAAATAAAGACATCAAAAATAGTAAAGAGAAATAATTCATCCATAAGTGAAAACCACTTTGGTGGCACTTTTGATAAGTACCATGGTGAAAACCTGGTAAACAGGTGCCTTGCATAGGCAATCTTTGCTTGCCATCTACTATCACTCCATCTACCTTTGTCCATAATAAATGCTTGATCTTCTGATACCCTCACGACATTTATCATAAAGTCTTGCTATTTCTTTCCATGGTTGACAACGGTTGACATCATGTCTTGTATATCCTCCACCTTTCATCCTGAGCACATCCTTTTCATCTCATTCAACTTGGCTGGTCCTAGACCTAACCGATGACAACACCCTTATCACCTAACTGTAGTGGGTCTCACACATGGTCCTGTCAATCATAAAATGTCCTAGAAAAATCTATAAAAATTGCAAAATGTCCTAAAAAAATCCATAAAAATCGCAAAATGTCCTGAAAAAATCCATAAAAATTGCTAAATGTCCTGAAAAAATCCATAAAAATCACAAAATGTCCTAAAAAAATCCATAAAAAATAGCAAAATGTCCTGAAAAAATTTAAAAAAAATCAAAACATTTTAAAAATACAAAAACATCCAAATAACACTCAAAAATCCCAAAAAACAAAGTCATAGTCTGTCATGTCGGTTGTGTGAGTCTTTCTCATCGTCGAACTACATTGCCTCTGTGACTAAACATAGGCAAGACCATCTATCGATGCACCCCTAAGGAATTAGGTTAGTCCTTTTAGGTTGTCCAAATAAAATCATGACTTAGTCCTTTGTCAATACAACAAAGTTAATGATCATGTCGAATTACATGGTCTCTGAGTGTATGACGTAGGCAAGGGAATTATTGGTGTGCCTTTGAGGCCCCCTAGGTTCAGTCACTTAGGGTATGTTGAGTCAATTGTCCTTTTCTCATGAATTTCCTAAATCAGACAACTCTTAAACAAACTTTGGCAATCATTTAATTGACATTTCAACTAAATTGGCATGTCAACACCAGCATGTGGTCAATTTGGTCATCTAGTCAACCTTGGTCAAACTATCATAACAAGTTAACTTGTCAACTCTTGGTTATTCTCTGGATACATCTTTCTGAAGAACAACTTGTGTCATTTACTTATGCTTTTGGATATGTCTTTCCTGAGCATCAACACTGTCATCTGGCATTTTGAGGGATTCTCTTGACATTTGAGGATTGATCCTCTCGACATAGACATTATTCAGGATGTGTCCTTCCTGAATTTGGCATCACTTGACATTTGTAACACATTAGCCTGCTCAACATGAACCTAGGCTTTATTAAACTTGGCATCTCGACATCTATACACTTGACATTTGAACATACTTGGAAAACACTTTGGAAAACACTCTCTTTAATCTTGTCACATTTGTCATTTGATTTTTCATCATGCTACTAGTTCCTCGAGGATGTCCTAGCATTAGTATTTAGAGGAGCAAAGACGTATCATGATGATTGTCTTATCTTTTCAGACTGTCATGCTACTAGTTCCTTGAGGATGTCCTACATAGGATTTAGAGGAGCAACAGCGTTTCATGGTTGTCTTTCTTGTTTGTGGTTGGTTGTGACAAAAAGACTGGGGCAACTAAGTTCCTCGTATGAGTCATAATCATCCTTGTCTGCGACTGCTTGCTCTATGTGATGGTATGACCATGCACACCATTGATTTATGTCATATCATGGTATCTGTTGGCCATCACAATAATCTCTCTTCTTTCACCCTCTAATGATATCCTGTGACATACAAAAATATAATTGCATACATGCTCATATATAGAAATTGCATCAGTATATTACACATTTACATAAATCCATTCACATGATTGCATTTACATCATTAGAATAAATATATCATTTGCATCAATTCATTTGCATTAACATAGCATATACACACATTAAACATTTTTTTCATACATCGTCCATATCATTCATGCATACAAATTCAGGATCATAACATAAAGCATCATATATCTCATAATCCATACATACATGATCATACATCAATGCATCCATAATCATAAGCATGGTATCCATTAGTGTCAAAAACATCATCATCATCATAAAGTAACATCATCCTTAGTACTAAGGCATCTCATCATAAATGACCATCATAAATGCATACATCACATAAAATATAATGCATCGTCATAGGAATCATAACATAGATCACATCACATGCACATAATAACATCATAATGCATCATAACACAACACATAGCATAGAGTCCACACCAAAACTGCATCATATATATAATAATCTCAAAATCATGTCACAGGATAGAGTCTCGAGGAATCCCAAAAATAGAGCTCGCAGGCTCGATAGTCAATATATAATGTGTCTCAACATAATGATAGTAACATGAACTATGCCCTAGCTGGTAGCCTCATCCCCTTGGGGTGAGGGACGGGGTGATTGATGCTTTCTCTCAGGAGCTGATGATCTCTACTAAGACACGGTAGGCTGTATTTGTGACGACTCACGTACCATGGTGGATGGTCGGCTGTGATGTGACTTGTACCCTAATGATGATGTATGTTTGTGATTAGATCTATGCCCTAATGAGTGCTTATGGTTGTGGTGTGACTTGTGTCCCGATGACTGTCCAGATGAGGTGGACGATTCACACTGCTGTGACTCCTACTGCTATGACTCTTGCTGCTACTCCTCGAGACACTGCATGTTCCACTTCAAGACTGATTTAAACTTAGCTCTCGTTGACATGCTAGCATGACCCTCTCATACAATATCCTATAATGTGCTCAACTAGCACTCACCCTCGCTAGCTCTCTTGCCACCTCTCCCACGGGCCCAACACACAACTCTGCAAATTGTGAACACCACTGCTCTACCTCCTGTTGACTCACCACTACCTGATCCCTCTCCACCCTGGTAACCTCCAACTCTGCCTCCAGTGTCCTGATTTGGGCAAGGGCCTCATCTAATCGACTCTGCATATCCGTCATTCGTTGATCGATTGTCACATCCTGGGGCAATGGTGGTCTCCCAGTTGGAACCTCCTCACCCTCCACCATATGCTCTTTGATCTGCCTCTTTGCATCATCCAGCTCCTCTCCCACGACCATATCCTCCTCCCTGGCCACCTCCACCTTTATCTCCATCTTTGGCTGACCTACCTCTGGCCCTGCTCCCTCTGTACGAGGTCTCTCTGGCTACTCTCCCTCTGCCCTAACCTCCCTCTCCTCCTCCTCTCCTTCACCTACCTCTTGGATAGGTGATAGCGGTGCTCATCTGACTTGCTACCGCACTCTCCTCGCCTGCCTCTAACCTCTACCACCACCTCGTTTGTCTCCCCCATCTCCTCCATCATCCTCCCTCTCCCCTTGTCACCATCCTTTCCTCCTCACCCTCCTTGGCGCACTCACGGTAACACTGCTTGTTAATCTACCGGTGTTGGCTAATATAGATCTATCAAAGGAAGTGGCCTATGAGTCTACCACCATGCATCAAAATCTTGGGTGGTCCCTGCATTTGTTGGTCCCCCGCTCCATCCCCACTGCTATCTACCGAGCTATCAATCTATTGCTCGACCACTATCACAGCTATAGGAAGTCCCCACACTATCTCCCGCGATGACCGTGCATACTTTGTAGTGCTTACTGGTACATCCTACTGCTCACCAATCTATCTCAGTACCCGTTGGGGCAGGTACATCTCTATGATGAGTTGTGACTACACCATCTGCCTAATAAGATATCTGAACTGTTAACAAAATGATAAATGCTCCTCCTCTCTCAGCCATTGTCCACAGTCCCTATATGGCCTCCACACAAACTCAACCAATGTATCAATGCCATGGCGCTAGTATCTTGTATCCCCCACTTATGTTTGTGTCACCAACCTTGCATATAAGTACGCATAGGGCATCCCCTTGCCTAACTGTCTTTATACAGGCGATCGAAATATTGTAATATGCTCCCATGCCCATATCATCAGGAGTGTGGTCACACAGTTGGTACTAGTAGACTCCTTGTACGCGACATCATGAAGTTGGTGGTACAACATCCCTAGCAAGCACGACCCCAAGCAAACACTGTCTTGTCACGCATCATCCTAATCAACACATCCCCCCATCCGATTGGAAAACCATGACCCCAATGATCAAATATCAGTATCCCCGCTATCAAGGTGCACACCATACACTCCCATCAACCATAATGCTTAGTCAGGAACTCCTAGCTAATCTCATACCCATGGATTCCCAGCTGTGCTACATCCTCATGCTCATAGTAATTTGTGATGGCCTGCAACCCTCGTTGAGGATCATATACCACCCACTCTCCTTTGATTAGAATCTGTAAGATCCTATAGACATCCTTAAGTGTCATTGTGTCCTCTCTTGTTGGCAACTAAAATGAACAAGTCTTAGAGTGTCATCTCTCTGCTAGCGCTATCAAGAGATCCCTATTTTCCTATATAATGGGCATATAGGCCACATGAAATAATCCCAGTTGCATCAATCACATCTACTCACCTGCCCTCAACTAATCCCTAAACGCATATTTCGTCGACCGAAACTCTCGTGTATATATCGACGACAATCGTCTCTACACACACCAACAATGGTTGGCACATCATGGCATATCATCTTTATCATCTAACTAATCAAAAGTGCACAAGTAAAATGAGCCTAAGCCAAGTCAACTCAAGCCAAAGTCAATTGTGTCATTCTGCCATTCATTTGCATCATTCAAATCACATGCGTTGTTTAATCCCTCATATGTGTTGTGTTACAGTGATTGTGTCATTTGCACTCGCACATGCACCACTTTGTTGCAATTGTGGTGTTCCCCTCGTCAGTTGTGCTGCTTTTGCATTCCAATCTGATGATTGTGTTGCACTACCTGGCACTTGCGTTGCACCAACTTGCAATTGTGTCGCTTTAAACTTGAACCCACCCTGCCCCTTGCATTTGCGTCGCAGTGCATCAAATGTGTGCAACGCGAACACGTGTGTGTGCTTTATGCATGCAAATGCATCAAACTACATAATGACACATTTGAAACCCTAACTTTGAGGCCCTAAAAAGCACGTAAAACGATAAAATTACAAAGTGGGTATAAGGTACATACCGCTACTCCTGAGCCCTCTAGTCGGTATGTTCCGTACTTAGTATCTACGGTGATCGGCCTCTAGAATTGTCATCTTCACGCAATGTCCTCTTGCTCTAAGCTATGAATCTCCTAAAGGAAACAGTGAAAATGAATTACCTTTTTACCCTTCTCAAGCCTATTTATAGGGTGAAAATTAGGGTTTCCTCTAGGGGTTATAACTGGATGCACTTTTTGGCATGTTTGAATGCCTTTTTTTTTTTTTGTTACAACAGGGAGTCCTCGCGGCCCCCCGCCCAGCGTCACCTAGAGGCGAGCGGGGGGCGAGACTAGTCCCTGCGAGTGTTTGCAGCGCCGGCCACCACAACCACCAGGTAAGTATCGAGAGCAAAATCGAACCCGAGACCATGAGGAGCCATCCCACAGCCTCAAGCCAATCCCGCTACCCGAGCCGACTATGTTTGAATGCCTTTTTTACTGCTTAAAACTTATCAGAATTCAAAATCGATTGCACCATTGTTTTTTTGGTCATCAAATTGACTTATTGGGACACTTTCCAAAATTTTCTGGTACTTGGCCAAAATTTGTAAATTTTCCCGAGGGGGCATAGATACTTCGTACCTTCGCTGGGGCATATCCTGAACTGAATTTTCTTTGTCACAATGTGATAAACTGCATTATGACAAAGAGGGGAAAAATGTAGTCACATAACATTGACCTAGGCCTGCAAACTTTATTTTTCTCCACATTTCTTCTCAACATAATTAAATTATTTAAATTATGTCCTCTAGTCCAAATTCAATTATTAATTAAATAATTCTCAATTATTTAATTAATTCATATCTTTTATTCCTCTTGACTATTTAAATAAATAAATTACATTTATTTTATTTAAGTATGTCGCTAATTTCTTATGTCTCTCTATAATTAAATAAATTTCTAAATCTATTTAATTATTGTTTGTCTACTATGTCCTCCTGATTATTTAAATAAATAAACATTATTTATTTATTTAAATACGTCATTAGTTCCTTATGTCTTCTTATAATTAAATAAATTCCTATGGTTTATTTAATTATTATCCACCTTGTCCATTTTCTCCATAATTAAATTATTATTATTATTAAATTTAATTATCTTATTGACTTTTCTTCTAATTTTAAATAAAGTCATTTATTTAAATTCTCCCACTTTCTATTTTTCCACCAAGTAAATAATTTGAAATACTTATTTATTGTCACATGACCCCACCACTTTTGAATTAAATTAATTTTTAATTCAAAAGGTCAACTCAACCTCTTAAATCATATAATTTTAAATTATTATTTGATTTTCTAGCAATCTCTTTTTTCGTGCCCAACATCTCTTGTCACATGCATTCTTGACCTTTAATCTCAACCCATCATTTCAAATTTCACCCTAATTCTGCCCTAACCCTAATTGCTAGTTGTCACATGCAATTTTAGCCTTTGATCTTAGGGCTTTGTCAAATTCTCAATCCTAGCCATTCATCCAAAATTGAATTTTCTATAAAAAGGCAATGCCAACCTCATTTGGACATCTCTTGATGTCATGACTTCATGCTTTAGACTTTAGGCCTTGTAGACTTTTCATACTTGCGATTTCTGAGTACACTTGCACATTGAGTCAATCCTTCAATATTTGCTTAGGTCTTTGTCATAGGTCATAGTTGCTCACAAAAATCTGAGGGAAAATATCATTTTACAGCAAATGGAGAAGGGAAATGAAGGTTAATCATGGAGGGAATGAAGGTTGTTTGGTGAAATTATTCCTTTCTTTTATGATATTTTCCTCCTTTATGCTTCATTGTTTAGCTAGGGTTTATTTTATGCATTTTATTTCATGCTAACCTAGAATTTTACCTTAGTTACAATAGCATTGTTTCTAAATTCATCACAAGTAATAGGTTCTTGTTTGCAATGATCACCCCCCATGGTAGCAAGGGCACCCCACACTATCATCTTCTCCTTTGTCTGGTTCACATAAACATTAAGGATAAAGATCTAGAAATAGTGGAATAAGGTCCCCATAATCCATGTGAGACTAACAACATGAGGACTCCCAAAAATAATAACCACATCATTCAACTCATTCCCAAAAGATTTACAATTATTACATTGCCAGGTGTTGAACTCCATACATCTAATCCAAATAGGAAGGAGATAAAGCCACATTAAATTTCCTTTACATCCCAAAAGGACCACCAAATTGGCATGATATTTGATCATGATTAATTAAGCTCAAAATATTAATTGGGATGACATCATGAGACTGCCAACACTTATGAGACAAACCCCCACATTTGCAAAGCCATCAGCTAAGGAATTAGCTTCGTGGAAAAAAAAGTGACAATGAAATCATCAAAGGAACTTAGAAGGGCTAACGAATCCTCAATGATATGCAAAATAGACCATGAGGGGGGATGTGTCTTCTTTAAACAATTCACTATGTTAAGTGAATCACCTTCCAACCAAATTTTCCTAACTCCAGCCTTTGTTGCAAGAAGGAGGCCATGATAGGTTGCTGATGCTTTCTTAATAAGTTTATCATGATGTTATCTCACACTTATTTATGATTACTTGATAGTTTATGTAGTGATCATGTGGCTACTTTCATAGACCTATTTGGAGGCAACATTAGGAGCATATTTCTACACATCATTATACATGATTTCTTAAGTATATAATTAGTATCATTATAGGATGTAATGTGATGCTATCTTTATATTCCTATATTCTCATTGAAATTTACAAGGTTATAGCAATTTGCATATATATTTTTCACTCTCTGCAACATAATTGCATTCTTTATGTGCAACTAATTAATGAGGGGCATATAAGGTCATTAAAATTCCCTTTTTGAGTATGGTTTTAGTGATTATCACATGATCAAGGGTCATTTTAGATGGAACCACATCAATTTTTTTGCCCCAAAGTGGTATCTATGGGTTTACTAGCTTGGACAATATCCTTGTTACAACACATATAGAATATCTCTCAACCCTTTCCTCTTTTTATTTTGATTTTAGATAATATATTTTCATTTTTTATACTTATATGATGATATTCATTGATTTATTTTTCTAGTTTACAAGGTTTCAAGGCATGATGCTCATTTAAAGAGAGCATGCTCAAATAAATGAGATCCATATCCTTATCAATGTACTTTTTATGAGTATTTGAATGCATTTTATTTTATATTGGCTACTTGATTTTAATTTAACATGCATTCTCATGCTAGTTCACTTGCAAGCCAATGATGAACAAACTTTAATGGTAAAAATCATATATATGTACTTTCTCCATTCATTTTGGAATCACTTTAAGGCTAGGTGATATTTTATGTAATGACAAGTGTACAAATGACATGATTTCCACTAGTACTTGGCACATAACAAGAGCCTTTACTTCTCTCTATTTTCTCTCTCTTCTAAGGACTACTTTTTATCCTCAAATTCATGCATCTCTTACCTTAGGTAAAATTTATTATTATGTCATAGACTTAGGTCATATTTGTGGTTGCATAAATGATCCATGATATTTTAATTTCAAAATTCAAATTTAGGGTTGACCTAGCCCTTCTAACTAGCCATTATATGTCAACTAGATGCTTGAAACATTTTAATTGTGACCCTTGTAGTTATAATTGAAAAGGAAACCCTAGTTTATTTTAGAATCACTTAACACTTAAAAATTCACCTGACAAGAGAATTCATGGTATATATATATATATATATGAGTACTAAAGTCAAAGCATTTATTAGTATATTTTTTCTCACATCACTTGCATTGTCATCTAAGACATCCATTGTATGTTTGCCTACTTCCTTCAATTGTTTTCCAAGTCGTTTACTCAATATGCTTACTAGGTTTGACATAAGGGAGAAACTATCCTCATCACATGCAAATCACCAACCACACAACCATTTTTATGGAGAGATAAACACACTACATATATTAAAAAAATATTTTAGGATTTATAAAGATTAAATTTGCAATTATGTGGTTCCAATTCATAGGTGTGTGATTGATCTCGTATGTAAATAATCTAGAACAACAAATATAAACTTTATTAATTCCATAAAATTCATCTTAATATGCTTAAATTCCCTACATCCTAGTGATCCATTTAAAAATATATTGCATCCATGCATTTAACTATATTCTATTTTATCAATTTATCAATTCTTAGGCTTTGCTAGGATTTCTTGCATGCATATTTGTCCATGTCATATTGCTTCATAAAGTATGTGTTTTATGCTTTTACTTGCATTTATTATGGTGCCCTTTTCATCACTAATCCTATCAGCATTTTCTACCCACTTAAAATGGCCTTGACCTTTCATTTCTCTATAACTATCATTGTCAGAGTTCAAGGTTCAAAAATGACAAACAATGACACACTTGCCCAAATGACCCTAGAAATTTGTTCTCGAGGTGTTTCACAAGGTATGACTTCTAAGACACCACCAAATGTCCATTGTTCTTCCAATTCTAAAATTTGACAGTGCATATTGCTAGCTAAAAAAAATACTTCAACCTTGGATATTTTGTGGGTAGGGTAACCCTCTTGAAAGCATGCTCAAAGATTAGGTCGATTGGGCATGGAATTTTATTTATTGCCATTCAAGTCCTTACCAAAGGGGTTTTTTCCTTTTTTTCTTTGCTAAAACAATCCATGTTGAGGTGATTCTCAGTTGTAGCACTTAGATTGTTCGTTTACTATTTCTTATTTTCAAACCCTAGACTTGAGACTTTATTATCTTTAATGACAAGTATTTTTAATTCCTTATTTGGGTTGAGTTCTTGGATTTACTCTTGCTATGCTATAAATTTTTGAGCCAAATAACCTCTTCCTTAAGCTCGAGTGGGTCCATTGCACCAAAATAATTATATTTAGTTCATTCTTAAGGGTGGGTTTATTTTAAGGTGGACCTATCCAAAGACCTCAAATACTCTATCAATATTTAGGTTGGTCAAACTAGATAGACCCAACATGTCCTTTATGTCAATCTTTTAAATACCTATTATCGATGTTAATCCTCAAAACATATGATTCAAGATTTCCCTTTGGTTTCCTACCACCGAAAGGTTGTTTCTTAAATGTCTTTTGGTTCACCACCTTATGTGAAAGAAAAGGAAGGTTGGTATACTATAGTTAGTAGCAAAGCCAAGAACTTTGGTAATAACAAACCTTCCCCTTTGCCTTTTGACTTTAGGAACCATGCTACGAAAAATGTTTCAAAACCTCCAAATTCAGGTAAATTTGTGCCCTCCTCCTTAAGGAGACATTTGGTGAGGTGAATATTGTTTGAAATTCACTCACAACATCAACTTTTCTCTGTTGACCACTATAAATGCTTGAAAAAAGTCCCCTCCTCTTGGTAGGTAGAGGAGGTCTTACATTCCACTAGGGTGAATAGAGGATGGAGAATTTGTGCCAACCAAATAGTAGCAAGTACCTCTCCACTTACAAATAAGAAGTTTTGAAGCACATGAAGCTATTTTGAAAAATAGTTATTCCACTTTGGATGAGATAAATAACAAGGATATGCCTCTTTACACTCATCTATGAATTTTATTTTCTATAATGTTCAAGGTTTGACATACCTCCCACAAAAATACTCTATTTTTATGTTAATCCATAATTCCTAGGTTTAAACATTCTCTATAAATTATAAGAGGTTAAAATTTCTTTTTTTTATTTTTTTATTGTTTGTTGTGTGATCTAGCCTTCCATGCATGTTTTGTATAGTCATCGTGAAGTGATTCGAGGTAGATTTGTTGCCTTTATATTTCTTAGGTGCCATCAAAATTTCGCTGAGTAGGGACGTGACACCACTAATTGAACATTGTGGGCTCTTTTCAACACTCATCATTCATTTGGTATTATTAATATTTATTCTTCAAATGATGATGTTGAGAGATATTCCCTCAAGAGATGGATTTATAATTCAATGCCAACTACCACTTGGTATTTGTGTAAATATTTTAATATGATTGAAATGACATGATAAATGTGGGGTCTTACCTATGCATTGGATAACTAGTGAAAGAGAGACCCGATTTTTCATGTGCAATAAATTGTGCCTTTTTTATCCCAATATTGGCCACTACCAAGATTACATGACATGACACACTTGGAGCAATTTATGAACCAATATCGACAAAGTGTTAAAGAGGCTATATCGTGCTATGATGTTAGCTCCATTTTCTCTCTTTTGCCAACTAGTATTATTCTCCAGTGGATACCTTGCTAGACATTATCCTTTTAGACCAATCCCTAATAAAGTTTTGTATTGAATGATAAGTTGCCAAGCCTAAGGTCATGAAGGTACAATTTTTCCTTAGCATGTTAGTGCTCAATCACAAATCAACATCAACTCACATTCAATGTGTCCAAAATTTAGAACAACGCCCCACACATAAGACTGATTGGATATCTTGGTGGAATGATTCCATAATTTGTTACCTACTTCCTTTGCTTAGCTCACTTTTTTTGCCACTCTTACAAGGCCACCGCCTTTTACCTTCATTGATTCACCATTGCTTTAGAAGTGTAACCATTCAATTCTACCACTCGACTTTGTACGACTCAACTCTACCACCATAAGTAAGTTGTAGACACTCATATGACACAAGAGGCACAAATCAAGGCCAAGCTTTAATGGCTCAAGATTGGGGACACAGTTCTAAAGTAATTTTTAAGGCCTTGCATACTCATCATTCTTCTCATTCCATCAAACAAATATATGAAGGGAATGAGCTCTTGAAATAACTCCTTGATATTCCTTAGGATTTTTTCTAACAATATGAGCAATTTTTTGTTACCCAAGAGCACACTCTAGATTGACTGGCTACTTTACAATAATGCTTTAATGTGGTCCCCTACCATATTTCTAATTCTTAATGCATTCTTTATATCTAGCTTCTTACTAAAGAAGACTTGAAGGAATTTGTTTTCATAATGGCTAATGATGACTCTCGACTTGGACAAGTTCCCCTATGAAATTTACAAATCTTTATGGGATATAGTGAGAGATGACCTTTATAAGGTCTATAATTAAGTGTTTCATTCTACATCCCTAGAAAATTTAATTAACAAAGGGAATGTTAAGTTCATACCTAAAGCTGGCGATCTTAAGAAAAATTATAATTGGCAATGGATCACTTTGTTGAACATTTCTTATAAAATTATTTCTTGGCTCTCAAACTCCACCCTATGCTCCCTCAACTTATTTTTCTTGAGAAGACAAGTTTCATTAAATCCATATTTATCTTAGATAATATTTCTATTCAAGAAGGGATGGAATGAGCTTGCCACTCTCATCAACCTACCATTTTTCTTAAGATTGATTTTGCTAGGGCTTATGACTACATTGAATGACCATTTATCCTTGCCATGCTCTAGGAAATTGGATTTGGGCTTTGTTTCATTTAGTTTGTGTATGCTTCAACTTGTATCATTATTTTTGGGCAATAATCTCACCCTTTAGGATTCATAGGTCCATCCATCAAGGCCATCCTCTAGAGCCCAATAATTGATGTTCTTACTATTAAAGGATTTGCTTACCTCGTGACTCATACAATCACTTAATCCCTAGTCAAGGGGATAACTATTTCCAATATTCAATGGTAAATAATAGTTTCACCAACAAATCTTTTCTTACTCTTATTAAGGAAGAGAATTGCCACTCAAGCCCTTTAGTGCTTGGATATCTTCTCCTAGGATATTGGTTTGAGCATTTGATGGTAAAAGACTCAATCTTATAACAATTCATTCTTTTCAAATCAAATTGGATCAACTATTTCAATTGGAAATGGATTGATCATGGGGAAATGTTTCACTTTTTGGGCATACTCTTTGCTTTTTAGGTCACACCTTCTGTGCTTTGGCAAGATGTGATCGATAGAATTAAAAATTCTTAGTTATTAGATTACCAAACCTTTTTCTTTCCCATATAAATTTTAAATATGTTCCAAAGTTTCAACAACCACACATGTATATTAATCTTCTTGATGGGTACCCTCCAAGGCTTCATACTTGCAAATTGAAGAAAATCTTAGGTATTTTCTTTTGGCTACTACTAAAGGAATCTCAATTTCTATTATGTGGCCTGGGATTTTTGCTGCTTGCATTATGATCTAGGAAGTGTAGTTTTTCTCTCCATTCACAAACATGACATTGTTTTATGTGCTAAATGGATTATCAAAGCATTAGAGGGTAATAAAGAATAGAAAATTCTTTTCAAGTATTGTATTAATTATGGTGTGCTTTTAAGCCATTCAGCTTGGAAGGGCCTTAAATTTGGTACTCTTCTCACCATGTGAGAAATTGTCAAAATTTAGGGCACTTATGTTATCAAGTACATGTAAATCTTGGGAAATGATCAAGCCTTGGGTTCGTTGGGTGAGAAATGACTTCTACAATAACCTTTTTATCAATCAACAATTTTATTCGGTGGTCTTTGGTCTTTTCTTGTAGATACTGCCTATTAGGAAAAGTGCCAAGGATCTATTCCTTGAAATTCTTTATGAGAGGTGTTTGTGTGTTGTCAAATTTCATTAATAGAGCCACTAAGATTTTTATTTCTTATCTTGATTTCAAATTGAAATTCAAGCTTGCTAACTAGGACCAAGAGACCTTTAAATTTATGCTTGATGCTATACGTCCTTGTATGCTTGATAAGCTTGAGGTTAGGTCCCTTAAACCTTGGTGGAAGGATTAAAAATGGTATCTAGATACACCCTTTCAAAATTACAAGCCTTCACAAAGGATATATGTAGTTGTCCCCCCATCTGCCTATGGCGGATTATCTAAATATTTAGTGGTAACTAGAATCCTAAACATCATCAATTCCAATACATTTGGTCAATGATTCTAGAGCCTAAGTTGAATCACTTTGCGTAGTGTATTCTTTATCAAGGCCTTCCCCTGGGTGGCCATTTGACTCATATAGGTATTCTTAATCCCCATTGTCCATTTTATGGGTAGATGGAGTCCTTCAAGAACCTCTTCTAGTTTTGTCCTAGAGCTCAAGAAACTTGGAATTAGATAGATGATTTCTTTAGACCTTTTAAACAAACTCTTTTATCTTAGCATATGGTTTTACTTGGAGATTGACCTTATATCATGTACAAATATACCTAGACTTGGGATGCTTTTAGGGTGAAAATTACATTCAATATTTGGAAACATATAAGTACTACTATTTTTTCTAGTTGTTCTACTGATGCTCACTTTTCTTTATACACTAAAGTTATGATTTGCTTTAATGTGCTTACATAGATTTAGGTTGAAGCTAGTAAAGTTATATTTGAAGTTGCTAATATTTAGGAGTTGTTGGATCACTTGGGCAATGCCCTTTGCACTATTACCAAAGTTTTGTTAGATCCATCCTCTCTTCCTCAACGGTGTTGACGTGGGTGTGGCTAGCTTGCTAGGTGTGATAGTGGATCCTACTCTTATGGTTCATATGACTCTCAACCTCTAGTTTCTAGAGATAACAATACCCATGTTGGATGGTCCTAGCCTTTCAAGCCATCTCTTGCCTCTTCTCACAAGCGTGGCTAGCTTGGCTTAGGTAAGTTTCCCCATCTAGAAATGACCATTTCTCTAGTCTATGCTCAATAGTCCTAAACAACCCTCTTGAAGAAGAAGATGCTCTCACTGGTTGGGAGACAATTGATGATTCTATCCCCAAAGATGTTTGGGGCAATCCTAATGATAAGGACCCTCCTCCTTTTGACTTTCCTTTAGTTACCTAGACCTTGTTGAACTTGACCTTGTTTATATTTATTCATCTTTGTTATGAACTTGATCTTGCTAGATTCTATGACTATACCTCTTTACCACCATTTAAAAAACACTTATAGTATTATCCTTTACTAAATAAAATAATAATAAAAAAAAAAGTCAATACTTGAATTTGAGTTAAATTATATAACGTAGATTTTAGGAAAGGTAGTTAAATTATCTTTTTCACTTTTAATATGAGAAAATAACTTCATATTTTGAAAATACCGAAAAACGTGGAGTGGGGTGTCAATGTTAATTTCGGCTCCCTAGATTTAACATCTCAAAAAAATGGACTAGTTACTCAAACTAGTATTTCGTTAGAGGAAACTTTTGTGGGGAAATTCTTACGATCTCTCGCGTGTCTTACACAGTCTGACCCAAAGCCATTAAAAGCCATAAATCGGCGTGTTTTTTCATTTTTGCGTTTGTTTGGCCACTGCCACGCCCTGCGCTTTGTCCAGCGAAGTCCTTACAAAAACTGTTTTTCTTACATAATTTATTCTAATCTTTCCGCAAACCCAAGTTAATATTTTGCGCGGTTTTCTTTCAAAAGTTAAAAACCCCCAAAGAATTGAGTTCACAATGTGCAGCTATGAATTAAGCACCCAAAAAAAGCAGCTGGTTATTATGTTCTAACGTGGCAGTCACAATGAGTGTGGCAGCGGAATCGCCCTCTCCCTCTTCGAGCAATGACGATTTTGCGAGGTTGCTGGATGTGGAACTGCAATCCAGCAATGAAGAAGAGTCCGAGGAAGAAACCCAGTCAGAAATTGTGCAGCAAGGGAATGCAGAGGAGGAAAAGGAGAAGGAAGAAGAGTTTTTCGAGTATGATCAAATAGAAGCGCAAAGGTAGGGCAATTTATTTTCTTGTTCGTAAACGCTTTTTTCATTTCACTTCCACTATGAGATTTTGGTTTTCTTCTAAGATTGCTCTTGTCAAACTCGCAAATTCGATACACTCACACACATAAGGCGGGATTTTGGGCAATTCACACGTTGACGCCTAGTCTTGACCATTAGACCACATTCCAACTAACTGCTCTAATAATTTTTTATTTTTCATTTTTCATTTAGTTTATCAAGTTTCTCTTGTTGGGTATTTTTTAAATGTGCAACCAGGGTACGGTACTTTAGTCTGTCTTCACCACACCCAACAAGCTGGATAGGTGATTTAGTGAAACTAAACACTATTTTATCATGTCTTTTGTAGATACATGTTTTATATAGATACAGTGGAACGCCACGGTCTCCTTTGGCATGAGAGGTCACGTTATCGTTAGCAACGCTCTGCTCTGCCCTATTTTTTTGCCTATGAGTTCACAATCTGACACATTGTTGCCGTTGGCCTAGCATTGGACGCCATTCTTTCCACCACATTGCCTGGACTGTACCTAACTTACCTTCTTGAAATTAGGCGACTGTACATATCTTGTGAGGTTCGAAAGAGCAAAACCTAGAATTTCCTTTTCCTGTTTCTCGTCTTCCATGGGGTTTGGCACTCAGCCTGTGGACTGTCATATTGGGTTGTTAGAGTAGAGCTATTTTTATCCAGATGGTTAGTTTTCCACAATTATATATATATATATATATATATATATATATAGAGTACTGGGCCCCTCCAAGAGGTAGACTGAACATGAATTTCGATGGGGCCTCTAGAGTTAATCCCAAGGCCTCAGGTGCTGGTTGCATTATCAGGGATGAGGTGGGATTCCTCACTTGGGCAGTTTTGAAAAAAACTCCAGCAAGGATCTTACAATGAGGCAGAGTTTGAAGAATTATATCAAGATCTTAAATTATGTGAGCAAAAGAGACCGAAGAAAGCGGACATTGAAGGAGACTCGATGATCTGCATCAACACTATAAAATCAAAGAAACTCAACAATTGGAAACTGAAAAAATGGCTAGAAATGATTTGGTCAATTTTGGATGAATTGGAGGACTTCAAAATAACACATGTTTATCGGGAGGCCAATAGAGTGGTTGACTCCTTGCTAATGAAGGAATTGCTCAAGAGGAGGAAATCAAAGTGTTTAATCTAAGCGAGGACTGGGGGTTTCTTCTCAGGAGATTAGATATTGAGAGGACATTTATTTCATACCTGTGCGGTTTGAAGACTTGGTCACCTATCGTGATGATGGCTATCCCATAGAAACTTGCAATGATGGCAGTGAAAATAATATCCAATCCCACAGATGATCTTTAGACAGAGCTGAGCTTATACAAAATGGAGACAATATCTGTTAAGACAGTAAAGATGGAGTATAGAGTTGTCAATTGTCATTGTAGGGAAATGATGTGAATGTAAGCAGGGGGATCTGTCTATGTAGATATCTCAGCTATACAACATTATGGTACAACTATGTACTTTTATCCATGATTGGCAAGAGCTTATTCAACAACGACCATGATCATGAAACTGCAATCTGGAAGAATTAGTCATGACTTTTATTGATATTACAGGGAGGAGAATGCATGGGAAGTGGTGACAAACAGATATATCAAATCCTCTTGGCACAAGGAAGTATTCGCGGTTGTCTCCAACTATGATTGTCAGGCCACCACTGCAGATATTGGTGGAGTCTTTAACAGGGATCTTTTGATGCATAACAACCTGCTTCGCGAATGTCTCAATCTCTTTTCAGCAGGGTTGTTGAAATGTAACATAGAAGCTTTCCAGAAATTCACTAGTGCAATCTGGACCTCTTGTCCTCACAGCAATGAGTGATTAGAGGAGCTGAAGGCAGGAATATTGTCCTTACTGTATAACAATAACTAAGTGAGGGCAATGTGATACCTTTACCTCACACATTAGGCATGTGATCTTTTTCTCGAAATTAATGGAAAGGGAGCCGTCCCCATGACAGCAACTTATGCATCATTCATATATATATATATATATACACACATGTGTATATGCATAATCTTGTGTTTTACCTTGAAATATAGCTGACTATCCCTCTACCCATAATTATATTTTTTGAAATAGGAAGATTTGCTCACTCTTCTACACTTCTGAAATAACTCCACTACTAAATATTTTTGCCGCACTACACTTAGAATGTAGCTTGTTATTAATTCACTAAGTTCTGCCTTCCATGTTTTCAGTACTCCAGAATCTTCATGACATGTACATCTAGTTATAGGCTGCGTTATTGCAGTGTGGGAATTTGAATTGGGGTCACTCTCATTACAAATAAACATTTTTCACCATATTGCAAACGAGAGCCAACAACTGGAATACCTGTCACATGCCCCAGGCAAGATAGTTGACAACACACATTAGGTCTGGTATGAGTGGTGACCGTTGCCAAACCATCTTTGGTTATCAGGTGTTCCTTGACATTCATTGCCTTAATGCATCAGTATCTTGGTGTAAGCTACTCTTGGAATAAGACTGTTTGGAGACCCACGAGTGGATTAAGACCGTACTATCTGTTGTAAATTGTAACCTACTCTTCTGAGTATCACCATTAATTGAATATGAAGTATGGTACTATCGGGTAGTAAACTGTTGTTGGGGTGTAAGTCTGTTTTTTGTAAACCATGAGTGGAGTAAGACTGCTATTGGTATAATCCATTCTTGCGGTGAGCCCACTAGTTGTAACATAAGAGTGAAGTGAGACCATGATAAGGGATTGTGACCCGGTTTTTGCAGTAGAACCATGGGGGATATTATGAGAAGCAAATTGTTCTCTTATCAAACCCATGAGAAGCCAGATTTGAATAGATCAATTGATTATTGTAGTAGAGGAATGGACACATGAACTTTATTTGTCAATTATTGCTTCAATGTATTTTGATATTTGATTTGGTTGGGCATGGATATAGTGTTATCTGCAGTCCCAAACTAGGGATGCCTTTGGGAGATGAATGTTAAGGGGCTCTTTTAGACATGGCTTGTTGTTGATATCCACTCATCCTGTTCCTGATATATTTTTCTTGCTGGCTCTAACTTGAGTGTGTACAGGTACTATGGTCATTAGCCTTGTATACTGCTGTTCAGTGTAGGTACAGGTTGGATACCTTCTAGTTGTTTTCCTCTTATTTTCCTTAATTTTCAATTCAACCCTTCTGCCATAGTTATAAATAAATATTCTGCCATAGTTATAAATAAATATGGCAACAAAGAATCTCCTTGCCTTGATACTCTTGAAAAGTTGAAGAGCAAGCCTGAGGCTACATTTATCAGCACAGAGAAGGC
>VDFB02091017.1:0-16090 GCA_007258455.2 Sequoia sempervirens
GAAAGGGGGACCCATACACTCAGGGGCATATGGGTCCTGACCCAAATTTCTAGGATACTGCATGTTAGGAATAACACATGAGTTGGATGCATTATTCAATGCTTGCAGTCTATTAAAAAATAGTACAAATGGGCTCCTAGAATGCATAATTTAAGGCAATTAGGGGGGTAAATTAGGCTCAATAATTTGGGGGGTTCAAAACATAGTGTGAAATTATTAAGGATGACAATTTTCTATGCTACAAAAACATTGCTTCTAATCGTCATCTTAATGCTTATAATCCTCATCTTAATGTAACATCATGATATCATCTCTACTGAAAACAAACATACTCAATACTACTTTGATTGATAGAAAAAAAGGCATGACATCTAACCATGAACATCAACATCATCACTATTAGCACAATATCATAGTGTACCATCAACATATAGATTTAAGCATCAATAACATCCCAAACTGAGTGTTGACACAAGCATCAAACATAGTGTTGACATCAATGAAAATCAATGCCAAGCATATATGTAGCAATATCCCCCTTTGGTATTTATGGCAACAAACACCTACACATTCTCCCCCTTTGGAATCAAGGAAAAGGTCCAAGGTTTCCTTTAAATCATCAACACATTCTCAACACTTGTACGTCTCCTTTAGACAATTATACATCTTCCCCTATTAGCAACAACAACCAACTACCTACTCCCCCTGAGAGGTAGCACACATCAATCCAAGAGAAAAGGATATGTCATGATTTTTCTCCCCCTAGATAGATGCACCATCTATGCATCTAGTTATAAGAGGAAGGAGTAGTAACCCTTAATTTCTATCAGAGATACTCAGAAGTATCCTTTAAAAGTGTCGTAGTGAAGATGTTTAAAATCTAATCCTCAGAAGGAACATAATCCAATATGAATTATTGCTTTTTATCCTTTTCTCTTAGAAAGTGATACCAGATAGAAAAGTGTTTGGTCCTTGAATGCATCACCAGATTCTTGGAAATATTTATTACACTGGCATTATCACATAATATGGGAATGGATTCATCATACACCATCTTTATATCTTTCAAAGTCTACTTCATCTAAAGCACTTGGGTTCAGCAAGATGTTGCAGCAATATACTCAACTTCTATTGTGGATAAGGAAACTAAGTCCTACTTCTTACTAAACCAAGAGACCAATTTATCTCCTAAGAAAAATGCACTTCATTGGTGCTTCTCTGATCATCCACTCATCCTACCCAATCATCATTAGTATAAGCACTCAAAAATAATTTATCGTCCTTCTTATACCACAAACCACAATTTGGAGTTCCTTTCAAGTATCTAAATATTCTTTTTACTATTTTCTCATGATTTTTCTTAGGATTAGCTTGATATTTAGCAACCAAATATATTGCATGCATAATATTAGGTCTAGAAGCAGTCAAGTACAATAAACATCAAATCATAGACCTATAAAGAGTTTGATCAACTTTAGGTGACTCATCAGTCTTACTCAAGTGACAACCAATGACCATAGGAATACTTACTAGTTTGGAATCCTCCATGCCAAACTTCTTCAACATCTCTCTAACATACTTATCCTAAGAAATAAATATACCATTATCTAGTTGATCAATTTTAAGCCTAAGGAAGAAATAAAACTCACCAACCAGAGACATATCAAACTCTTTTTGCATCTCTTTTGCAAGCCTATTACACATATTATCATCACCACCAAAGATGATGTCATCAACATACCAACAACTATCAATATCTTGTTTTACTATAACTTAATGTAAATATTACTATCTGTAGTACCTTTCTTGAAACCTTGTTGAAGTAAGTACTTATCCAACTAAGCATACCATGCTCTAGGAGCTTTCTTGAGTGCATACAAATATTTTTTGAGTCTACACACCATGTCCAGATCTTCTAATAGCTGGAAACCATTTGGTTGCTCAATGTAGACCTCTTCCTCTAAATCACCATTCAAGAAGGGTGACATCCATTTGATAGACCTTGAAATTCTTGTGAGTATAAATCAAGAAACATCCTTATTACCTCCATTCTAGCTACTAGAGCAAAATTATCCTCAAAATCAATACCTTCAACTTATGAATAACCCTTACATACCAATTTGGATTTGTACCTCACAACTTCACCATCTTCATTCAGCTTGTTTCAAAGAACCCACTTTTTTTCTATAACATTCTTATTAACTAGTCTGGGAACCAATTCCCATGGTTGATTCTTTTCTATTTTATTTAATTCTTCTTCCATTTCCTTTATACATCCATCATATTTGCTAGCATCAACAAAGGTTTTGGGCTCAAACTTTGACAGTAAAAATAAATTCACTTGCTCACTTTTTTTTTTAAGTATTCTATTGGTTAGCACATCACCATTCTCATCTCCAATGATCTTATCTGTTGAATGGTTCTTCTAAACATAATTTTCTAAAGTCTTAGGGCCCTTTTTTGATTTGGGTTCCTTCTCTTATTTCTTTTTTTCTTCTTCTTCAATGCAGTGAGGTATATCATATCCTAAACCTTTGGTTCTTGTGAGATCGATCTTCACCTACTTTAGCATTTTTCCTTTCAATCATATTTCACAATCTCTTATTGTATCATTTATAGTCCTTTCTTTTGGTTGAGTAACCAAGGAAGTTTCCTTCATCACATCTTGGATAAAAATTTCCAAGGCCTTATTCATCTCTCTTGATGCAACATTTGCTGCCAAAGATTCTAAAGCATCTGACAGTAGGAGGTCTTTCATACCATATCTCATAAGGGGTCTCAGTGCTGTTGACCCTCAACTATACTCTATCAAGCAAGAAGACAACAATGTGAATTGCTTCCTTCCAATATATATCAGGTAGATTTGCATCTTTCATCATTTCCCTAGCCATCTCTTGCACAGTCCTACTTTTCATCTCCACTACCCCATTCTACTAAGGGGTCTTAAGAATAGAAAGATGTCTCTAATACCATGATCTTCACAAAAAAATTCAATTTCAATTGAAGTAAATGCATCTCCTCCATTTGATCTTAAGCATTTAACCTTAACATCCATTCCATTCTCAACTTTTGCTTTGAAAATATTAAACTTATCAAAATATTTTGATTTTTCTCTTTAAAATGTAACCCAAGTCATTCTAGAGTAATCCTCAAATAGAAACATAAAATACCTTTCACCTTGTTGAATCTTAGTTCTTGTAGGTCTGCATAGGTTAGTGTAAATTCACTCCAATGGTATTGCAGAAGAACATTCCTTTCTCTTGAACCTTGTATTTGTCCGCTTTTCCATTTGACACTCCTTGTGTAGCTTAGAGAAAAACCTAGGTTAGTAGATTGGAGCTTAAAATAAGATAACCCAAAGCAAAACAATGAACCACAAAGGAGTAAACATCATGAAAACAAGGAAAGAGTTTACCAGATGTCTTCAACCTCCATGATTAACCTCCATTGCACCTTCTCTATTTTTTGCAATATTATGTTTCACCTCAAATTTGTAATGAGCAACCTATGATAATGCCAATGTCCTAAGCAAATGTTGAAGGATTCTATCTAAAAGACCTCACAATGCAACTAAGCAACTATGAAGCAAGCCTAAAGTATGGAAATGCCAAAATGTGAAGATGCCAAAAGATGTAGAATGCCTAAGATGTAGATGTATGAAGTATGAAGTGTGTCAAGTGAGGCCAAAATTGCCATTTTATAGAAAAGTCAATTTTGGATGAATGGCCAAGATTGAAGATTGACAAATTCCCTAGAATCAATGGTTAAGATTGAATGTGACAACCCACAATTAGGGTTAGGGAAACATTAGGGTAAATTTGAAATGAATGGTCAAGATTTGATCAAATCAAGGCATAAGATTGCATGTGACAAGGAGATAAGGATGGCACAAAAAAAGAGAGCTAGAAAATCAAATAATATTAGAAATTATTTAATTTATGGAGGAAAGTTGTTAATTTGAATTAAAAATTAATTTAATTAAAAAGGGTGGGGTCATGTAAAACAATTTTAAATAATTATTATTTAAAATTAGGAGAATGCCAAGGTGGACAATTAAATAAATTAAAGAATTTATTTAATCATAGAGAGATATTTAGAATGTTAGCAATGTATTTAAATAAATAAATAAATAGAATTTATTCATTTAAATAATCAAGAGGAATAAAAGACACAAAATAATTAAATAATTATGAATTATTTAATTAATAGTCGAATTGGACCATAAGACATAATTAAATATTTTATTTATGTTGAGAAGATAATGGAGAAAATAGAACTTGTAGGCCTAGGTCAATTTTATGTGTCTACATTTTGCCCCTCTTTGTCATAATGTAGCCTATTGCATTGTGACAAAGAAAATTCAGTCAGAAACATGCCCCAGCAAAGGTACAAATCGAGTATCTATGCCCCCTCGAGAAAATTTTCAAATTTTAGTCCGGTGACAGAAAAATTTGGCAAGTGTCCCGACAAGTCAATTTGATGTCTAGAAAATCAGTGGTGCAATCGGTTTTGGATTTCAACGTGTTTAAAGTAGTCAACAGGCTAGTCAAAGTTGGTCAAAAGAGCCTCCAATAATAAAATTTTGAAGAAAATCCCACTTTTACCCTATAAATAGGTTCAAAATGGGTAGAAAGTCAATTCATTTTCACTTTTACTATTTGATATTTTGAGAGCTCAGCAAGAGGAGAATGTGCGCGAGGATGGTGATTCCAACAACTAAGCACCACAGATACATCCTTCAGACTTTTAGAAGGCCAGAGGGAATAGAGCCACCGGTAAGTATGCCTTACCCACTTTGTCGTTTCATTGTTTTACATGACTTTTTAGGGTTAGAAGTTAGGGTAACGAATGCATTGTGATGCAAATGTGTTCACCTAAGCTGCATTTGCATTCATGTTCAACGGATTTGATGTGTCGTGACACAATCATGAGGGGTCCATTAGAGAGTGACACATTTGAGGATTGGTGAGACATAATTTTCGTAATGCAACGCAAATGGTAGGTCTACCAATGCAATCGATCTGTTG
Organism: Sequoia sempervirens; assembly: GCA_007258455.2. Lineage (NCBI taxonomy): Eukaryota > Viridiplantae > Streptophyta > Pinopsida > Cupressales > Cupressaceae > Sequoia > Sequoia sempervirens. Next base: position 5,028 of record VDFB02091017.1, read on the forward strand.
CAACACAAACACCAGGCCATTCAACACAATTTCCTTGACAATGATGCATATGAAAGCGGAAGTGATGCATGTGCTAATGAATGACGCATTTGTGGGTTAGTGCGACACAAATGCTCTGTCGTGATGCAATTGAAGGACCAAATGACGTAATTGACCTAGCGTGACGCATTTGAATTTGACCAAAGTTAATTTAGTTTTAGACTCATTTTCTGCTTATGTTTGATTAGATAGATGGTAATGATGATGTCTAATGATGTGCTAACTCTCATTTCTGCTTGTGGAGAAATGATTACCACCCATTTACATGCGCGAGTTTAGGCCTTCTACATATGCCTTTAGAGATTAGCTGTGAGATAGAGAGCATAGATGACTAATGCGGCTTGGAATATATTATGTGACCTATATGCCCATTGTTCAGGAAAATAGGGGAATTTTAACAGCGTTGGTTGAGAGATGGCATTCAGAGATGTGTTCCTTCCACCTATTGATAGGAGAGGCCACCGTGATACTCGAGGATGTGTACCAGATTTTGTGCCTGTCGATCCGAGGAGAGTGTGTCATTTATGATCCACACTGGAGGCATCAGGCTATTACTGAGTTTTATGAGGCTGATGATGGTGTGGGACTAGGCATCGAGGGTTACGAGATTCAATGGGAGTTCATGGTAGAGCATTATCCTTGATGGGATGTGATTTTTTGCACATTGATTTTTGGTATGTTGATTCTAGACCATCGCGGACACAGGTTCTCGATCAGATGGGGAGATATGATCATGAGGATGAGGCAGGATAGGACTATGTTTGCTTGGGGACCATGTCTACTTGGCATGCTTTATCATCAGTTACATGAGGTGGCATATAGAGGTGCACATAGTATCAACTATGGTACCACCTTACTTATGATCTAGGCTTGGGAGCATAACCCTATCTTTCATCCACATATTCAGAGACCACAACTGGTTGAGGGCATACCATATGTTTATCTATATGCAGGTGCCCTTCGGTAGACCAGAGTTGGAGAGATGGGATACTGGTGGCATCGCATTGACACTTTGATGGCATTTGTCTGGAGGCCATACAAAGATTATGTACAGTGGACCGGCAAGGGTGATCATTTTCCATTCTACAATTAGTTTAGATATCTTATTGGTCAGACCGTATAGTCATAGTTGATTATCAAGGTGTACTTTCCCCAACGGGTGTTATGACAGTTCAGTGCATGACAGGATGTGCTAGTGGGGACTATAGAGTATGCTAGATCTTCACAAGAGACCATATGGGGACGATATATGTCAGTGCCCCTAGTAGAGTAGAAAATTGATGGGCTGGTAGCACACCAATGGGCCTGGAGAGGGGGTCCAACAGATCCGGGGATTATAGTGGATTTTGACACATGGTGGTAGGCACATAGACTGTAGCCACTAACAAACCTAGATGGGCCAGCGCTAGTGGATCATCGTTTCGTTATACCATGGGTGCGGCGAGGAGGCAGAGGTAGGGGGAGGGATGGAGGTCAAGGGGACGAAGGGAGAGGAGATGGGGGGAGGGGAGGTGGAGATGGTGGAGGAGATGATGGAGGAGATGGTGGGGGTGGAGGGAGGAGGAGGAGAGGAGGAGACAATGGGAGACATGGTAGGAGAGTACGACAGTGTGTGGAGAGGGTGCCTCTTGATCTGATTCTCAAGGTAGTGGAGAAGGAGGAGAGGAATGAGGGACCCAAACAAGAGTTGGAGAGACTAGAGGCTGAGGTGCATGTAGCAGAGGAGGCCTTGGATGTCGGCAGTCAAGAGGAGGCAGTTGGGGGAAATGATGATGAGGATCTAGACATAGGTAGTGAGGATGTTATGGATAAGGCAAAGAGACAGCTCAAAGAGCGGATGGTGGAGGGAGATGATGATATACCTAGAGGACCACCTTTTCCTCATGATGCCATAGTGGACCATAAATTAGAAGATATGTAGAGGAGACTATAAAAGAATACTATACAGATCAGATCCCTATAGGCAGAGCTAGAGGTTACACATGTAGAGCGAGATCAAGCTGAGATTCGATGATAGGAGGCAAAGAGCTGGTGCTTGGGGTTTGCATAGTTATGTTCAGGGCCAGTTGGTGATGTTGCCATGGAGTTAGCTAGGGTCAGTGCTAGCAGGGGCCAATATTATATGCTATATGAGAGAGTAGTGCCAACTGATCAGATAAAACTTGGATTATCTAGATCTCAGAGCAGGACATGAATTGGGTCAAGTAGTAGCAGTCGCACACACAACAGTCGTAGTCAGAGCAGTGTGGGTGGTTCTACCTCCTTAGGGAATTCATCAGGTCACAGGTCCCATCATAGCCATAGGAATTCCTTGAGCCACAGGTCTAGTCACAATCATGGTTCATCTGCCTCAGGTCATAGGTCAAAGCACAACCAGCTACCAGCCACAGGTCCATCAGCTTCTCAGACTCAGCCTGCCATGTCCATGTTGCCATTAGTATCAGTTCTCATCACTGAGCATCAGTCACCTCGGTCTTCTCCTCGAGGGGATGAGGAGAGAACTTCCTAGGGTATTGGCATTATTATCTTGTTATTATTTTTTAGACATTATGTGATGACATTTATATTTTGACCATTGAACCTGTGAGCTCTATTTTTGGGATATCTCATGACTCTATCTTGTGACATAATTTTTGAGATTATATATATGATGCAGTTTTGATGTGGCCTATATGCTTTATGTTATGTGATGATGCCTTATGATTATGATTATGATATATGCATTTTATATGTCATGTGATATATGCAGTTATGATGGTTAATTTATGATGATATGCCATGATGATATTATGTTACATGATGTATGCAGTTATGTATGATGGTTAGATGATGATGTTCTATTTGGATGCATAATGTTTTGATTCTAATGAATTCCATGTTTATGATTATAAATGCATTGATGTATGACTATATGTATATGCATTACTAATATGGAGGATGTATGGAAATGTTAAATGCTCTTTTATGCTATGTGAATGCAAATGAATGCAATTGATATATGGTAATAGTGTAAATGGAAATATGTGAATGGATGTTTAATTAATGTATTCCTTAATGGATGTTTGATACATGATGCAACTAAGTGAATGGGTGTATGCAAATATGTTAATGCAATGTCTAGATGTTATGCAATTATAATTTTGTATGTCATAGGATATCATCAGGAGATGGAAGAAATGACAAGACGAAAGGAGACGAATGTTAGTGTGGAGACCAAATCCTTCAACATATTACTAAAGAACTAATAATTGTTGCTCTTAATAATCATTGGGTGGATTATTGTAATGGACAACAAACACCATGATATGACATAGATCGATGGTGTGCAAGGTTGTATAATCGCATGAGACAAGAAGTCGCAGACAAGGATGATTGTAACTCATACTAATAGCACAATTTCCCCAGTCTTTTTGTCACAACCAACCAGAAAAACAAGAAAGACAAGAAAGACAAGCCATGAAATGTCATTGCTCTTGTAAATCCTATTGCCAGGACATCCTCAAGGAACTAGAAACATGACTGTTCGAAAAAAGACAAGACAAGCCAATCATCATGATACGTTGTGGCTCCTCTAAATCCTATTGCCAAGACATCCTCGAGGAACTAGTAGCATGATGAAAAATCAAAGGAAAAAATGACAAGATAGTGTTTTCCAAGTGTTTGTTGAGTGTTTTCCGAGTGTGTCTGAATGTCAAGTGTTTTGATGTCAAGATGCTAGGTAATGCCAAATTTAGGAAGGACACATCCTGAATGGTGTCGATGTCGAGAGGATCAATCCTCAAATGTCGAGAGAATCCCTCAAAATGCCAAATGACGGTGATAATGCCTAGGAAAGACACATCCTAAGGCATAAATAAATGATAGGGGTTATTCTTCAAAAGGACTCATCAAAAGAATAACCAAGAGTTGACAGTTTGACTGTTTTTGACTGAGTTTGACCAAAGTTGACTAGATGACGAGATTGACTATATGCTGATGTTGACATACTGATGTAATTGACATGTTGAGTAAGTGATTGCCAAGTTTTTTTTTAAGAGTTTCCTATTTTAATTTGAATTGAAGACATTTGACATGTGTGCCACTATAGTGTCATGAACCCTTAAGGACTGACCTAGTGTAGCCTCGATGGCTTGTCGATTGATGGTCTTGCCAATGTCATACACTCAGAGACCTCGTAGTTTGACACGACCAATGACTTTGTCTTGATGACAAAAGATTGAGTCATAATTTTATTTTGACAAATCTAAAAGGACTTACTTAATGTCTCGGGGGCCCAAAGATGAGCCTTGCCTACTTAGCAAATGCACAGAGACAACATAGTTTGACTATGACATGGACTGACTGACATGACTAACTTGACACGTTATGACTCTATTTTTGGGATTTTTGAATGTTATTTGGATGTTTTTGTGTTTTTTTCCATATTTTGATTTTTTTGTTTTTCTTCAGGACATTTTATGATTTTTTTTTGTCTTTTTTTAAGACATTTTATGAATTTTTTCTTTTTTTAGGACATTTTATGATTTTTGTCTTTTTAAGACATTTTATGATTTTTTGTCTTTTAGGATATTTATGATTTTTTTGATTTTTTAAGGACATCTTATGATTTTTTGGGTCTTTTTAAGGACATTTTTGATTAGCAAGACCATGTATGATGCCCTGCAAACAAGTGATAAAGGATTCCCAGTCGAGGTCAGTACTAGCCAAAGTTTGAAAAGATGTAGAAAAAAGACATTGCTTAGGATGACAAACAAATGAATTTGTGCAAGACTTGATGTCAACCATTGTCAGCCATGGAAAGAAATGGAAGTTATGTGATGGATGTCAGTTGTTGACTTTCTCTTTATGGTATATTGTCCTTGATGACAAAACTAATTGGTGCTTGGCATTATGATACTTGGTGCTCTTTGTATTTAATATGGCATATTTAGTATTTTGTGGACCATGCTTTGGGTTGATGCATTTGGATGCATTTGTTTATCATATACTGTGGTATTGATCATGTTGAGCTTCATGTGCAGATGAAAGTTATCTTGTCTATTCAAGTGGCATTGGTTTTTCAGGTGATATCACAGAACAATTGGTTTCATTTGGACAGGTTGGCACTTCTTGATTGCACATCAGGTATATTATTTCAATTTCTCATTATCAAGTTGATCATGGAATCTTTGACAAGATTCATTTGATTATGTCCTCATGGAATTCTATTGATGATCTTCATGGCTGTCAAACAATTCTATGGTGTCAATGATTATGATACATTTTTTGATACATGGCACATTGGATTGGAATTATATTAAAGCTCTCTTTGTCACTTGAGTTTGATATTTCATTTGGAATCATTGGTATATATGAATTTCATCTGGTTCATATGCTTCAAATTGACTTAAATTCATAATTAGCTTCTAAAGATGAAAGGTTTTTATGATGATCATAGGATAATGGTGTTGTCTATTTGATGTCGTGTTAACTCTTACAAGTGATTGAAAAGGTATATTGTTGATTCAATTCAGTCTTTGACATTTAGAATCAATGTTTTTATACATTTGGTTAATACATTTATTCACATATACTCGATAGTATTGAGCTTCAGTTTAGCACCATGAACATAGCATGAATTTACACTTCATTGTGACTCAACACTACATGTTGTACATACTTAGTTTTTAGTGTTACATTGGTTATTCATGGTATTCAAGCTTTTATTTTTTTTTAAATGCTAACACATAGCATTCTCAAGCACTTTGATTACTTAGCATATTTTATAATGCTATCGGATTGAAATACTTAGTGCTTTTTACTATTTTAAAAGTGCTTTCATAAAGCACTAAGGCCGAAACCACATGTTTCGGGCTCATAAATGTTATACTTTAAAGTGTTTTTTTTAACACTATTAGTTGACATCGATGATATTATTAAGGTTTCAAGCTCATGTCATTATTCTGTTGTAGAATTTTTAACATTTGATGGTTATCATTTATTTTGGATATTTTGGCCTTTTCCATGCATGTGGTTATCGACACACTTATTACTTGGACAATCGACTTATATTGGGTGCTCGTTGTGTCTCATGGATTTTGATAAGGCACATCATATTATCAGATTCCTTGGATCTCAAAATGATTATGTTTTGACTCATGGATTCAAAAGTTATGCATTATGATTTGGGAGTTCGATGTGAAGAAACGTTAGGGAAAAACAAGAGTTATTGTTATGTCTTCCATTTCATACTCCAAGTCTAATCCCTAGCTATGCCGCCATGGAGGATTTGAGATCATGGTTTATAGTTGGTTTTCAAGCTGAAAGCTAGAAGAGTTTCAGTGAGGAAGTTATAAGAAGTTTCCACATTTAGCTGGTAAAAGTTTGGCCGCCTTGACAAGTATTTTTGTTTTTAGTTTGAAATTTTTGTGCTAGCTTCAAAGGTAACTCTTTTTGTGATTAATTTGAAGATCATAAATTTGTAAAGGATTAATCATGTTTTTCATTAACCCGAGTCTGCTCAAAGGTTTTATCATTTTCAATGGCAATTCATTGATATTTCTATTCTCTAAACCCATAGGGGTATCATGATCAAACAACATTGTTTACCAGTTTATAAAATCTAGTTATTGGATACAGGTTTTTGACAAGATGAATAACCGTTTACAAACATTGTATATATATTATGGCAAAAACACTTGAGTGTGTGATGAGATGAAATAGACTAGATAGAGTATTGTTTATTGTAATATCATTCCGTAAAGAGGAAGAGTGGGCTCATATTGCTTTCATCTCTGGTTGTATTGCAGAGATTATTTTGAATTGGGCATTATTGCAAAATCATTTTGTATCCTATTGTAATTTTATAATTGCAGAGAGTTATTGCAGTTATAAGGTTCTGATGGGTTGCAATACCTTGAATGTTTGATGAAGTTGGTGCTTCAGAAATTTGATGGGAGTTGGTACTCCACATTGTAATAGAGTTGGTGCTCTTTTGAATTAATAAAAGGATCAGTTTGTGAGTGGTTTTTTATACCCCAAGAGGGTTTTTCCACTCAGGAAATCTTTTTGTTATGTGATTCTATTTTTTCACTCATTCTGTTTCAAGTTAATGTGCTTAATTATTCATTTCTTTGATACTTTAAGTTTGTTTAAAAGACAAGTTAAGGTTGTTTAAAAACCTTCCTAAAACAAGTTAAACCTGCATTGTGTAAGAGTTGAAGTCTGTTTCAAAAAGCATAAAATGGTTGTTACAATTTGATGGAACAATGCTACATGATGCTTTTTAATATGAGTTAGTTCTCTTGCATATCTTAATGTAAATTTTAAGTGTTCATGTTTTTGGTTAAATCTTCCACATTGTTTTAAAGGTAAAAAATTTAAGTTGTGCATTGAAATCCAAAAGTTTAAAAATTATATCACTCTAATTCACCCCCCCTCTCAGAGTGAATCCACTTCCAATAATGATGGTGTCAGAAAAGTGGGTGTTTATTATGAACTAAGGTAGATGGAGTTATAGTAGATGGCAAAGCAAAGACTGACTACACAGGGTGCCTATTTTCTAGGTTTTCACCATGGTACTTATCCAATGTGCTTGTTTACTAGGTTTTCACTATTGGACAAATTATTTCTCTTTACTATTTTGTCATTTTGTCATTTTTTCTTATTTTTGATGTCACCAAGACACCTATTTTCTAGGTTTTCATCCCGAGGGATGATGATTTTTGTATTTTCATTTTTTTGTATTTTTGATGGTTCTGACCCTAGCTCTCTAATGCTATCGTAGAGATTTTGAATCTTGATTTGTTGATGGAGTTCTATCAATTGTTCAGCGTATGGAGTAGCTAGTAGTAAGCTCAAAGAATCGAGAATAAGGGTCATGATGATGGCAGGACCCAAACAATTGGGCTCAAACTTGCTGGGTTTCTCATTAGACTAATTCTTAGAAGTTTACATTAGGACTAAGTCACCAATGTCAAATTTTCTAACCACGACTCTCTTGTTATAATTGTGGAAAAAGCGGTTCTGATATGCCTGTAAGTGATTTAAGGCATTTTGTCTACGTTCCTCCAACATTTCCAGTTCATGCAGTCATGACTGGCTATATTCTTCATCATCAATCAAACCCTTTAGAGAGACTCGTAAAGATGGAATTTCAACCTTGATGGGAAAGATGGCTTCAACTCCAAACAAGGTGAATGGAGTGGCTCCTGTAGGCATGTAGATGCTAGTGCGGTAAGCCCACAAAGTAGGGTTAAGTTGGATGTGCTAGTCACGACTACCGTCTTTGACTATCTTCTTAAGAATTTTGATAATCATCTTATTGGATGCCTCAACTTGACCGTTTCCTTGTAGGTAGTATGGCGTGGAGAAATGGTGTTGGATATGGAAGCGTTCACAAGGCTCATGGATGTCTTGATTTTTGAAGGGACGATCGTTATATGTGATGATGGACTATGGGACACCATATCGAACGATGATGTAGTTGAGGATAAATTTGGAAATTTGCTTGTCGGTTATGTATGTGAGGGGGATGGCTTCGATCCACTTAGTGAAGTACTCAGTGGCGGTGATAATGAATTTGTGGCCATTAGAAGAGGTAGGATGGATTTTTCCCACGAGGTTGAGTCCCCATTATGTGAAGGGCCATGGAGAAGTAATCAACTGAAGTTCCTATGCTCGTACATGAATCAAATCACTATGTACTTGACATTGGTGACATGTTCTAACAAACTCAAGTGCATCTTTCTCCATTGTTGACCAGTAATACCCAAGTCTCGTGATCTTCTTAGCTAAGGTAGGACCACTTGAATGAGATCCACATATACCCTCATGTACCTCACGTAAGGTTGTTCATGCTTCATCAATGTCGAGACATCGAAGAAGGGTATTGTCGAAGCTACAGAAGTATAAGGTGTCATTGATGATGGTGTATCAGGCAGCTTTACGGATAAAGGATTTCCGTTGGTTATTGGATAGGTTCAGGGGAAGGATCTTGGACTGGAGATAGTCATAAATGTCTTGATAACATGGTGAGTTGGGACCAACAATCTTGCAAACCATTTTTGACTCTGGAATATCATATGCAAGAACCAGGAGCTGTTCCACCAAGAACTCAAATTGTGGCACATTGCTTGGAATGTCTAGGAGAGATATGATTGTAGACATTGCATCTGCTACCTTGTTTTGTGCCCTAGGAACTTGTTCAAAGGAAAGCATGTGGAAATATGTCTGAAAGTTGTCAACCATTCATTTGTAAGGCATTAATTTTTCATCTTTGGTGTCATATTCATTGTTAACTTGGTTGATGAACAACTGAGAATAAATGTGGAAATGACCTAGGAATGGAGTATCCTCGAGGTGTGATAAACAAATATTTCTGCTCCCTAGCCATGACTAGTATGAGACCTATACAAATAAAATTTCCAAGGTGATTTGGGCTTTGCATGGAATATGGAATCATCAGGGAAGTATACTACCAATGGATGATCACCTTGTACAGGTGCATCTTCCAGTTGATCTACTATCACTTGTCCTTTTATGGCCTTTTGTTCCACATATTGTATGCCATACTCACTCAAGATCATAACACATTTTTTGAAACAACTTGTCAATGCTGCACAACTTAGGAGATACTAAAAAGGGATCAATCTTTGCTACTGGATGAGTGTTGTGATTCAACATGTAATGTCTTAACTTTTGGGTAGAAAAGAGAACTACAAGACAAGCACGTTCAATAGATGTGTAATTGGGCTCATATCCAACCAATGTCCAACTGATGTAGTATATTGCCCTTTCCTTCTCATCATGATCATTTTGTGCAAGTAATGCCCCTAGTGTTGAAGTTGTTGCAGAAATATATAGGATCAGTGGTTTTCCTTCGATAGGTGGCATTAAGACAGGTGGCGACAATAAATAGTCCTTTATTTGTTGGAAGGCCTCTTGACATTTATCCATCCACACAAAGGGGATTCCTTTGCATAGAAGATACTGAAATGGTTGCAAGCATACACGGTAGTTTAATGCGATCAAAGTCCGCGTGGATAAGACTACGCAATCTTCCATACCAATGTCCACAGGTCCCGCCATTTCACTGCCAGGGCGAAAAGTAATACAATATTGCTTTTCCGCCTTAGCCGAGATCTACCAAGCGCAGATACTTGCTCTATGAGAGCCTATATATCCCAAAATTTATGATGTCACCTGAGGCGCGCATTTCCTGCTTAGGTTTAAACCGAGCCTGTGATGGCTTCCAATCTATTTTGAAGAATTTTATCTAGCACGTTTAGAGTTGATCCTTACGTATTAATCCAAAGAGACTTTTACAAAGGTCATCCACATCTTAGAATTGAGGTGGCTGAAATTGCATCATGTCATGAAAAGGTATTGTCATACACGATGTATGGCACCGCATTCTGGGGGACCGAAGGGATGAAGCGTTCCAACGATTAGTATACCCCAAGGACATATGAAGGGATGGCCGCTAATCTCTAGAAGGGGCTATCAGAATACGATTATAGCCGAAACCATGCATGAAGGGATAACATCATTATCCTGTTGCGGGTCCTACTATGATGTCTATGTTTTGGCAATGGAAGTCATCAACTGAGATGCCTTGTTCAAAATCTTAAAGATTTACATTACAAGAGATTGTGTATTTGACCATTCTGACTTAAAATTTAACAACTGAGGTGCCAGTTGAAATCCGATTTCTGGCATAATGAATCCAATACAACGATTTATAAGGAGGAAACCTGCATTTAACAAGAAGTGATTTGTGAACATCTTTCAAAGCTTTCTATTTTCTAGGCATTGAAACTGAGTATGCAGGGGAGAAATGATTACCAAAGGAGACTAATTTTAGGATCCAACTGGTATATGTTATGGGACCATTACCAAAGAGTTAATCTTATTTTTTGAGAAGAATTTTTGAAATTTAGGTTTTTCTTCCTCTGTCAAAGATGCTACAAAGAGAACAATTTTGGGATCTTCTATTGTGGCTATGTTAACTTCCATGGTGTCCTCAATGAGCATTTCCAATTTTT
>VDFB02091019.1:0-14302 GCA_007258455.2 Sequoia sempervirens
TAAACAAGAATTGCATTATTGATATAATATAGTACATGTATAGTGACTTTGATGTTAAATTCATAATTTATAAATGATAGTCTATAAGTTTCTATTTACTATTCTATCTTGTCAACCATTTGAACATAATTAATTTAATTTGTGGTTTGAATTGTTGTTGTGCAAGAAGCTTCAGAGCAACTAAGTTCTTAGAGGAGGCTCGATTTTGATGGTCCAACACAGGATTAGGATTTGATATAGATTGATATGTACTTAGGGTTTGATAGATCTTGAGATGGAATATATGCCACAATTTGTAAAACGTGTTTTGAGTAGGCATATATGCCAATTTTGTATATGCACAAACATAATTATTCTACATTTTTATATATAAGAATTGATATTCGATCTAATTTTTTCCTTGTGTGCATGTCTTTCTACTTTGAATCTTCAAAATGGAATGTATATTATCTTAGAATGGTTTAAAGTTATGATTGATAACATGTTATAGATTAATGAAATTGGATTTTAATAGAGCTTATGAATTACAATTGGTAATCTATCTATGTTAGATTTCATTCATATAAAGTTTCACATACATTACATTCCATGAGACCATATTTCTTTGAGGAGTTTTTTCAAACAATTCACTATCTTTTCTATAGTACCACATTTTTCATACATGTCTACCAAAACATTTAAATAAAACATTCAATTTGAGAATACACATGATTTCAAACTCTATTGAATGAATTAACATTTGACATTATTTTGTTTTTTGAACTCTTGTAATGAAGTAGCAAGCTGATTTTTATATCAAAAGAAGTTAAAATTAATGAAAAATGGTATGAGAAGCACTGTGTAATATTTGTTGAGAAGAATTGTTTGAAAATATGCCTCAAAGAGTTGTGGTCTCATAGACAAGGAAAAAAAGATGAAAAGAGCAGCTCATGACAGTCTTATGGCATTGATTCTTTTGATTGATTAAAAACTTCAAACAAATGGATACAACTTAATGAAATATATGTCATGTTATAGTGTTCATTCAAAAGTAATATAATCATCTCGATAAAAATAAATGTCACTCAATGTTCATTCAAGCTTAATAACATGTAAAAGGTATAAAATCATCTTGAATAAGAATCACTATCTTTCAACAATGGGGGTTTGATGCAACCTTCAAACAAAGTCCTTACAATTGAACAAGATACATGTTCATTAGATTGTTGATGTGAAATCTATACAATAATCATGATCAACAATTAAGACATCACTCAACCATGATGTAACCATTAAATAAACTAAATGAGTGTGATACAACCATTAAACAAACCAAATACAACTCCATAATATGCATGTTATTTGACCTTCCACATGCAATTTGTATTATCGTAATGCACAACAATGAATGTTGCTAACCATAATGCATAAATAAATAAACTAGGCATACTATATAGGCTTGATGCACACTAGTAATAATGCAAACTTCACACAAAAGCAATAACACTAATATGATATTGACATATATGTCAATCAACCTTGAACCAAACCAAACTTTCTATATCGCAAGTTTTGTCATTTATGCCATTTAACCTAACACAATTGAGGTTTTGTATTTGGTAAGAATTTGTGCAAGAAAAGAAAGTGAGAGATGATGGTTAAGGTGGATTTGAACAAATAAAGTTATTTTCCTAAGCATTGAAATTGAAGCAAAATAATTGAAGTCTAAAATTAACCACTTACAAAAGGAATGAAAAGATAAGAAGATTTTATCGTCAATGAACAGGAGGTTAGTCAGCTTTAAAAATAGTTCCAATGTGTGTGGATGGGTACATTTAGGCTAGGAATGGTCCTATTTCAAACCCAAACACGTCGAAACAGTTAGAGCTACATTGGATCAACGATATCCCTTAAGATTCCAAAGTGCAAAAATGCAACAATCTTTGATAGGATATTACTCAGAGACCGTGATGCTTAAAAACCCTTCGTTTGAGTCTATGGGATCGTGTTGGGACCCTCTTCAATAACCTCTCTCAATTTTTTCTATCTCAGAGGAATTTTTCTATGGTGATTTCCCTTAAGAGTCCAAAGTACTAAAATACAACAATATTTGACAGGCTATTACTCAAAAACCGTGACACATATAGACTCTTCGTTTGAGGCTACGAGATCATGTTGGGACCCTCTACAAAACCTCTCCCAATTGTTTCTATCTTGAAGGTTGTTTCCTATGGTGATGAGGTTTTATCTGAGAAAAAAGTTGTCAAATATAAGTAGTGTAAAGGTGCAAAGTGGTGCAACTTTTGTTTTGCAACTCGTATGACCAAATAGACTATTCCAACACATCCAGATGGGTACGTTTATGCTAGGAATAGTCCTCTTTTGAACCCAAACATGCCGAATCACTCTGAGATACATTGGACTGACAATTTACCTTAAGAGTCCAAAGTGCTAAAAGAAAACAATCTTTGATGAGCCATTACTCAAAAACCATGTTACCTAGAAACAATCCATTTGAGCCTATAGGATCACGTAGGGCCCCTCTACAATAGCCTCTCTCAGTTTTGATATATCTAAGGTGTTTTCCCGTGGTGTCGAGTTTTTAGTTGACGGAAAAAGGGTCAGATGGATGCAATGTAAAGGTGCAAAGGGGTTTAGGGTTCATTCTTCTCCTCGTGAGTAATTGAATCATTTACTCAAATATACTTAAGTCATGAAATACACACATGAATACAAAGTATACACATGAAAACACATAGGTTGTAAAGTATACACCGAAATACTCATAAGTGACAAATTATACACATAAGTTGTAAAGTATACACAATATGCATGATATTATCATATAAGAATTGCTATCAAATATATGATTTACAAAATGTCACATAGGAATACAACAAATGCCCCTAATACATAGTCATTTCCTAGTAGGGGAAGGAAATAGATCACACATTTCCTTCATGGTTGGCACACTCTTCCACAATAGTAGCACGTTATGTTCTAGAGTGACAATCACCTGCACAAACCATCAAGGTAGCAGTTAAACTGCATACAATAGAAAAGATGCTTAGAATAACGAATCTATATTATTCTAAACAACCTAAATGATGATGAAATGGTAATGCAAACTAGAAAATATGCTTAGAATAACAAATCTATATTATTCTAATCTATCGCATACCTCTGCCAAAGGATCGGATCTCTGGCTATTGTTGCAATAGCTCCATGATCAATCGTGTCAGGAACATCACAATATACTTCAAATGAAAAATCTATATGGTCACAATAGAAAAGATGGTTAGACTAACAAATCTATATTATTCTAAACAACCTAAATGATGATGAAATGGTAATGAAAACTAGAAAAGATGCTTAGAATAACAAATCTATTTATTCTAATATGCTGCATACCTCTGCCAAAGGATTAGAGCTGGCTATTATTGCAGCAACTCCATGATCAATCATGCTAGGAACATTGCAATATACTTTGAATGACAAATCTATATGGTCATAATAGAAAAGATGCTTAGAATAACAAATCTATATTATTCTAAACATCCGAAATGATGATGAAATAGTAATTCAAACTAGAAAAGATGCTTAGAATAACAAATCTATATTATTCTAATCTATCACATACCTCTACCAAAGGATTAGAGTTGGCTATTGTTGCAGCAGCTCCATTATCAATCGTGCCAAGAAGATCACAATATACTTCGAATGAAAAATCTATATGATCACAATAGGAAAGATTCTTAGAATAATAAATCTATATTATTCTAAACAACCTAAATGATGATGAATTGGTAATGCAAACTAGAAAATATGTTTAGAATGAAAAATCTATATTATTCTAATATGTCGCATACCTCTACTAAAGGATCAAAGTCGACTATTATTGCAACAGATCCATGATCCATCATGTGGGGAACATCGCAATATACTTCAAATGAAAAATTTCTATGATCACAATAGAAAATATGCTTAGACTAACAAATCTATATTATTCTAAATAACCTAAATGATGATGAATTGGTAATGCAAACTAGGAAAGATGCTTAGAATAAAAAATCTATATTATTCTAAAGAACCTAAATAATGAACCTTATCAAATAAACAATATCAAAATGTGATGAAAAATATCATACATGTCCCATACAACAAATGATTTGTTACTCAAATGTGCCTGAAGGGTCATCTCTTACCTTCATAGTTTTCAGTAATGTTGCATGATCAACACTACTAATTGTCAAGAGTTCATTTGTTTTTGGTCTAGCATGATGTCTCAATAACTTAACATTTGTTGCTATAACAAGGTTCAAATACATGAGAATGGTTTTTTGTTTCTCATAGTCTTCAAATGTAGGTATTTCATTCTTTCTAATCATATATGTTCGCAACCAAGTTTCAGAAACAACAACTGAACCTATATGATCATAAGTTTTTATCAACATCTAAATATACTTAGAATAACAAATCTATATTATACTAAATAACCTAAATGATGATGAAATGTTAATGCAAACTAGAAAATATGCTTAGAATAAAAAATCTATATTATTCTAAACAACCTAAATGATGATGAAATGGTAATGCAACCAAGTTTGAGAAACAACAATTGAACCTATAGGATACATGAACCCATCATCATATGCCGGTTTGTTAGCTTTTTCTTTCCCTGTACACATCGTGCCAACCAATAGTCTAATCCCTCTTCATTCCCTTACAGTGCTACAACTGCATAGACATGTCCTAGCTGTACAATATCTAAAAGATGGTTATATTCAAGTGAACTTTCCATTTCATCTTCTAACGAGGATCGTGCTACATATAAAGGGGTTAGGTATTGTGGAATCCATGTATGTACCCACTCACTTGACTTGCACTAATCCCAATCACACTAAATACAATTCTGACAAAAACAAGTCATCTCTTATGTCCATATGGTCCATGCACCCGCATCTAAGCTTCAAAATGAATGCATCTTTGAAGAATCTCTAATTGTTTGAAATTACAATTTGTCTCCCACTGTGCCCTCCTCAACCAACCAAAAGAACCTACACACTTGTGAATCAAGTGTCTCTCCTCATGATAATGCATAAGTACACCAATCAACAATAGAACGTGCATCATTGAATGTTGCACCAACTCTGATCTTCATTTGTTCCTTAACTAAAACTCTCTTCACACATGCACTTGTGCCATCATGCTCACCTTTTCCATGCATAGCTTCAGAAAAACTCCAAATATGTGGTACACCCCTCTCTATATGTATCCTTCTCAACCAATAAAACATGTAAGCATTATTGAATTTCCTTATGTAGTTATCTAACCAAATCAGATGTTGACCCATTACAATACCTTTTTCTTGCAAGAATTCAAAACAATGTTGTACAAACTCAGATGAATGAGATCTATCATCACTCATGTAAAATTGGTACTCCATGATTATCTTCCCATCCTCTTCTATACTATCAAGGGCATGTGTATATGTTATGTGGACAAAAATAACAATTTGAATAGAATTATAATATTGTGATTGAACTTCATTTTGTGGTTGCAATGTGTAATTTTCAGAAAAATCAACTATAGATATTGTAGACACATAAAAATGACCTAGGCCTGCAAGCTCTATTTTTCATCTTTCTCTTCCTAACATAATTATGACATCTTAATTATGTCCTTGGTCCACATTTGACTATTAATTAAATAATTCATAATTATGTAATGAAAATTATGTAATGAATTCATGTCTTTTTATTCTTCATGATTATTAAATAAATAATTTTATTTATTTATTCAATACGTCACTAATTGTCTAAATCTTCTCATAATTAAATAAATTTCTTAATTTATTTAATTATCTTTATTCATTAGGTCTTCTTGAGTATTAAATAAATGAATTTTATTTATTTATTTAATATGTCACTAATTCTCATAATTAAATAGATTTATTAATTTATTTAATTATTGGTGACAATATCTAAATTAAATAATTATGTTTAATTATTTAATTGCCTTATTTGACATTTCCCTCATTTTAAATAAAATTAATTATTTAAAATGGCCTCACATTATTAATTGTTACTTCTCTTAGTAAATAATCTGAAAATCAATTATTTACTGTCACACAAAATCCATATTTTTGAATTAATTTAATTCAAAAATGGTAATTTTCTTCCATAAATCAAGTAATTAAGCAAATTCTTGATTTTCCAAATCTTCTTTTCAGTTCAACCTTTATCCTCTTAATTTTTTGAATCTTACAAATCAAGCAGTCTTTATCTTCTTGATTTTCGAAAATCTTTATCTTTTTAGCTAATTGTCACATTTATTCTTGACTACTGATTTGATTTTATCAAATGACATCTTGACCACTCATTTAATGATTTTTCCCTAACCCTGATTAGGGATTGTCACATGAAGTCTCATCCATTGATTTTAGGCTTTGTCAGCTTTCAATCTCGTCCGTCCATCCAAAATTGCATTTTCTGTAAAATGCCAATTTTGCTCACATTTTGGGGACCACTTCATTATTATAGACATTTATGCTTAGATTTTACTTAGCATTTAGTCTATTGAATTGGATTAATTGTCATAGGCATAGTCATTTCTCATAGTCATAGGCATAGTCATTATTTGTCATTCAAATCCTTCAAACCTTGCAAAGGGCTTGGTCACAATCATTTTCTCACACACACAAATCTAAGGGCAACAATCACAATTGCTGCAAGCTAGAAGGTGCTATGGAAAGGAATCATGGAGGAAACGAGTAACAGGTATAACTATTTTAATTTGTTTAAGCTTCCAATGTGTTTCATAGTTTCTTTGGGTTTTGATTTAATCTATTAATCGTCTAACCCACCTGAAAATAACCCATTGATACAGATACGGAAATTCCAATGGGGAAAGAGTCCTTACACATCCTAAATTGTTGATCCAACCACTATGACCTGTGGCTATGCCTTGCATACTTATAGGAAATATTTTTCTTAAAATTAGAAATAAAATCAGTAATACTTACCTCTCTTGCAACCAACTTGCATCTAGAACCCTCACCTCCACTCTTCAATGTGTATTTGACTATCTCAAACCTTTCAATAATCACTGCCCTCATGAAAGCATGTTACTTACCTCTCTTGCAACCAAAATCATGATCGCTACCCTCATGAAAGCATGTTACAAACTTCGATAAACCACCACATTGCAAACACATTTCATTTAAATAATCATTTTTATAAAATAAGCAACCATCACCTCTAATGCATAAAAATGAATCTAATAAGTCCCTGGATGACTTGGGAAGTTGCACTGCATGACACTCCTACAACATTTCGTTAGTATGCATAGTATAATGAATATGGCATAATAATTCATGATACATTGAAAACTCAACATGGTATTTACAACATGTATTACAAAGATTAATAGGTACACAATAAAATGGCTTGCAAGACTCAAAATACCTTTGTGAGATTTGCAAATTTGGATGTTCTTGACAAAATTGTTTGGCTACATTCCAAGAAATGTTTAGGATGTAGTGTACGATCTCGATTACCAATTCATAACTTTAAAACATCCTTTAGATTCGGTGATACTCTACAATGAGATTTCCAAAATTGTTCAATTTGCATCTTTACATTATCAGTTAGCTTCTTCTCAACACGTGGACGCCTCCCACTAAAAGCCCATGTACCATTTTGAAGAGGACTATCGAGTCTTCCTCTTCTTGAGAGTGCTCTATTCAATGTTTTACGATTTAGATTTAAATCAATACAAGTTTGTCTCATTAAAAAAGTATTTCTCAAATGATGGCTTACTAGTGAGGTTGTGATCACTCTATGAGAAGCCTTTTAATCTCTTTCCTTACTAGACTTTCCAATAGAGGCTAGAGCATTAAAAATATTTTTTACAATAATACTTTTTTTTTTTAATTTTTTGCTTAGATGAATCTTCATTTTTTTTAATAATGGTCTCATTTTGTAAATCTTAAGTAATTGCACAAAAAGTTGACATTGTTCAGTTAATGTATTATTGGAAAAGTATTCATTGAACATTTTGGTAGCCCACAAATGAAACATTTATTGTGACCTTTTTCCTTCAATATTATCAATTATGTTCTCATCTATTTCAACCAACCATTTAGGGGTTCTCTTGTAATTAGATGTTACATACAATATTTTCAATGTTATCAACATTTTCAATGTTATCAACATTTCATTTCAACTTTCTGGTAGCTATTAACATTTAATTCTCACTATTTTCCAATAGTACTTTTCAACATTTTCAAACTAACAATTTCATTTTCAATAACAATTTCATTTTCCTTCTTGTTTTTCATTTTCAACAATTTTTATTTTCAATAATAATTTCATTTTCAATAACATTTTCATTTTTCAACAACATTTCATTCTCAATGTTCATTTTCATTTTCAATTTCAATGTTTTCATTTTTCAATTTCAATATGATCAATATTTTCAATTTCTAGTTCATCTTCACTGAATTAACATTTAACGGTACAAAAAAAGCTTCAATTTGAATATTTTTCATACCTTGTCTTCTTTTCCTATGACTTTATCTTTTGCTCTATATGCTTCAATTTGATCCGTTGTTAGTTTCCTCTTACTTTTTCTCTTACAACGACTGTTGCTCCCCATTGCACAAACAAAAAAACACACACAAATGATTGTAATTGTAAAAAAAGTGTAAGAGAATCTTTCAAAAGAAGAATTTTATCTGATATAGACAATAATCACAAGAATTTTGCGACAAAAATAATGTAGGGACCATTGAAATACTCAAAATGGTCCCATTTTTGTTTTTTATATAACTTACCAAATGGATATTCGTTATGTCTTGCATGAGTAGTTGTGGCCTTAGAACCTATAGCAAAGGAAACAAATATTCGTTTACTGGTAAGAATTATTATATGTTATAATATATACTTATTATATATTCATATACTATATTAATTTATTATATATATTTATATAATATATACTATATATTAATATATATTAACATATAAAATATATTAATATTATATTAATATATTATAAATATTAATATATATTATATATATTAATATGTAATATTATATTAATATATAATATATATTATCCCACTCTCCCTCTCCCTCTCTCCCTCCCACTCACTGCCTCTCTCTCTCTCTCTCTCTCTCTCTCTCTCTCTCTCTCTCTCTCTCTCTCTCTCTCTCTCTCTCTCTCTCTCTCTCTCTCTCTCTCTCTCTCCCTCTCCCTCTGCCTCTCCCTCTCCCTCTCCCTCTCTCTCTCTCTCTCTCTCCCCGTCTCTCTCTCTCTCAAAGCCACTATCTAATTTCTCCCTCTCCCTCCCCCCTCTCTCTCTGCCACTTTCTCCACTCTCCCTCTATACTCTCTCCAGCTCTCTATCTCTCTCCCTCTCTCTCTCCCCTCTATCCCCTCTCTCTCCCCCTCTCTCTCCCTCTCTCTCTCCCACCTCTCTCTCTCTCCCTCTCTCTCTCTCTTAGGTCTTTTTCTCTCTCCCTCTCTTTAATATATAATGATTAAATATATATTAAAGATCTAAGAGGGAGATGGAGACTTCAAAGGGAGACTATGTATTATATATTAATATATAATATATATACAATATATAGAATATAAATTCTATATAATATATATTTAATATATAATATATAGTATATATGAAATATATTATGATATATTTATATATAATAAATTTATTATATATTCAGAATACATAGAAAATATACTAGAAAGAAACATATATCTATTTATAATGGATATCCATTTTGTTGAGGATTTTATAACATAAACCCTACCTCATTTTCACGACGATCCTAGTTGAGCAACAACCTCCATATTGCGCAGCGACCTCCGACATGTTCCAGGTATGTGTTTGAATCCTTTTCTTTGCATTTTTTTTGCTAATTAGTGATTAATTTTGTTTTTTTTTGCATTCTTTGTAGTTTTGTCAATTTTTTTCATTTCAATCTAAACCTACAAAAAAATTTGAAACCGTGGTTAGTGGAAAAAAAATAAAAACATCAAACAAAAAAAATGTACCTTCATTACTAGAAAACAAACATAAGATTGAACCTAGTATCCTAAACAAACATACAATTGAACCTTCATTACCCCCTTTCTACATTTGTTTAAATTGTTTTACATTCTTGTCTATTTTTCCTTCTTCTTTATCACTTATTCTTGTGTTTCTTAAATTCTTGCTTTGTTGCTTATTCTTAAGTTAGTATTTCTTTGCTAAAAAAATTGTTTTTAATTTTTTAATTCTTTTGACTCTCCTTAGCTCTCAAAATAGAAAGGAACCTTGTTGGAAGTGCTCTAAATTTCCAATACTTAGTGAATCTGGATCCATTGTTAGTACTATCCAAACAAAACTTATCCTAGCAAGCATAGGGAAATGGGTGAAGTTAATGGATAATAATTGATGGGTTATGCAAGAGGCTATCATATTGTATGATAGCCTCTTACAAATCCCATCAATTATTACCCATTAACTTTTCCCATTTCCCTATGGCTGCTAGGACAAGTTTTGTTTAACCATTACTGACTATGTATCCAGATTCACTAAGTATTGGTAATTTGGAGCTTAACACTTCCACATTGCAACGAGGTAAAAATTTAATGTATTTTTTATTGAGATTTTACATCACTTTGATAAAAAAAAAAATTCATTTACATGCCTTAGACATAAATGAGCTTTACACATTTTTTCATTTGTATTCAATTAAGTCATTTATATTGAATGGTTTAAGGGGATTTTTAAACATTTATCTTAAACATTTTGAAATTATAAATTTAATGCAGGTTCACTTATATCTAAATCATGGATCCATGCCCTCTAGCTCTACCCACTCTACCTTCACCCACTCCACCTTGTAACCCCCCACCTTCATCACATGCATCCGATGGTGCTCACTTTTGAGAACAAATCGATGTGAATGTTAGAACAATTCAGGATCAATTCAGGATCAAGTTAACACTATTCAGAATGAAGAATGTGTTCCACCATATTTGAGGCGTTTTGCATCTACAATGCAAAATTTTGTTGATATTGTTAGGTCCATTGATGTGGAATTATACGAGCATCAACAATGGCTAGAGGAGAGGAGATAGTCCCATTCTAAAAAGGAAAACACAAAAAATGAAGAGATGCAATAGAGAGCCGCAAAACTTTATTAAGACAATGATCTTATTTTTATAAAGAATTTGACTTTGAATGAATATTTTATAAAGAATTTCATTGGATGGATATTTTATAAAGAATTTGGTTGGATGGATATTTTTAGTGTTGAATTTATGAATATAATAGTATAATGATGAGACAAAAATTTAGTAATAAATATTAAATAATCTATTAATTTACTGTTTGTTCATATGTAGTGTTTATTCATGCATCATGGTTGAGTGATGTCTTATTTGTTGATCATGATTATTGTATAGATTTCACATGAACAATCTAATGAGCATGTATCTTGTTGTCTTGTAAGGATTTTTTTTGAAGGTTGCATCAAACCCCTATGGTGTACATAATGTTCTTGTTTATGTATCATGGTTGAAAGATAATGATTCTCATTCATGATGATTTTATTCCTTTTACATGAAGGATCTAATGACATGTTATTAATCTTGAAGGTTTTAATGGCATGAATGTTGAATTGAGTTGTAATGGTTTTGTTTGATGGTTTCATCACTTCTTATTCTAGAGGGTCCCAACATGAGAAAACACTCTTCCTCTCAACTCTCTCTATCTCTCTCCCTCCCTCTCTCCATCTCAACTCTCCTCTTTCCCCCTCTCCCCTCACCGTTCTTTCTCTCTTTCCACTCGGTCCCCTCCCTCTCTCTCTCTCTCTCCTTCCTCTCTCTCTCTCTCTCTCTCTCTCTCTCTCTCTCTCTCTCTCTCTCTCTCCGTCTCTCTCCCTCAAGACTCACCCATCTCTCCGTCCCTCTCTCGCTCTCTCCTCCCTCTCAAGTCTCTTTCTCTCCATTCCTCTCTTTCTCTCTCCATCTCCACATCCACTCTCTCTCTCTCTCTCCAAGTCTATCTACTCTCTCCTCCTCTCCCTCTCAAAGTCTCCTCTCTCACTCTCTCCACTCTCAATTCTCTCTCTCTCTCCTCTCCCTCCTGGTGTTCCTCTCTTTCTCTCTCTCCCCTCTCTTGGGCCCCTCTCTCTCTCTCCATGTAAGGTCTCTCTCTCTCTCTCCTCTCCCTCCCTCTCCCCTCTCTGGGACTCTCTCCCTCTCAGAGTCTTTCTCTCTCCTCTCTCCCTCTCAGGTCTCTCTCTCTCCCCTCTCTCCGGTCTCTCTCTTTCTCTCTCACTCTCTCCCTCTCAAGTCTCTCTCTCTTCATGTGAATTGGTCGCACATCAATAGATATATAATATATACTATGTAGTATATAATATATAATATACTATACAAAATATATGTAGTATATGGTATATAATATAATATATAATATAATAATATAATAATACATAATATATAATATAATATATTATATATTATATATAATACATAATATTAAATATTATGTATTATAAATAATACAAGTAACGGATATCCATTTTTTTTCTGACAAAATTAGTAGGCTCGGGATTTGGCTTGGGACTTGGTTTAGGATTTCCTAACCTAGAAATTCAACCCAAAAAAATTGTTTAGAAAATTTTCTTAGTTTTCTGAAGTTTTCCCTTGTGGTTGACAACCTTTTTTATCCAAATTTCATGAAACAAAAAGGGTTTATAGGAAAAAATTTCAACTTTCCACCAATATAAGTTATGCCTTATTTTGAATTTAATAAATAATTTTATTGATTTTCTACATACATTACAACTAAAGTCCCGATTGATAGGTTGATTGAAAAACTTCTATAACTTTCAAACTACTTAACATTTTTTGAACCTACAAGATGTGTCACATTATATGCTTCACATACTATAGGATAAAAGAAAATTAATTTCATAAATTTTTGACCAAGTTATGGTGGTCACACATAGACATTTTAATAATTTTAAAATTTTCTAATAAAAAAATCATAACTAATTATTTACATGGAAAAAAATTACAAAAACAAAAATTAGCACATCCGCACAGTTGTCCTCTACTTATATTGAAAGATTCAGAAAAAAATAAAAATAAATTCTTGTACTTAGGGTGATCAGAATTACACCTGCTTCTTATATTTTTCCTAAAACTTTAGTACCACTACATTGAAATTTCAAATTTTCGTAAAACAAATTTACTTTTTTCCAAAAAAGGACTAGTAGCCTAGAAACTACATTCAATTTTCTACAAATTTTGTTCTTACATATTTTTCAAATTATGTTAATAACCTATTCAAATTTTAATGTCAAGTCGCCTAACTTTGATTTTCTGAATTTTCATTGCCACTTAGAGGCCTAGTTTGGACCCCCATATCCTACACTAACCCTAAGGTTTAACATAAACAAAGTAGTTTTATTGATTTATGGTTTTATGAACATTAAGGTAAATAAGGTTTTGACAAATCACATTTTTTGATTTAAGGTTTAGAGTTTAACTAGGTTTGGCATATAGGATTTAAGGTTCATTATTTTCAAGGTATTTAAAGTGTTTTATTTAAGTTTAAAGCTTACCAAGGGTTCGGAATTCACTTATATTTCCTAAAATAATGGTTTTATTTTTTAACAAGCATGGTGAACTAGGGTTTCTAGAATTTAGGTTTTGGAAATATTGGGGGAAATTCGGTTCAAAAATCATATTTATTGATGTAGGGTTTGGAATTTAATTAGGTTTGGGATGTAGGATCCAAGGTTTGTCATGTTTAGAGTTTAGGGTCTTTAAAGCATACTTTTTAGGTTTGTAGTTTGTTAAGGATTTGGGGTTTAGTTAGGTTTGTTGAACTAGAGTTTTGGGATTTAATTAGGTTTGGTGAATTAGGGTTTGTAAAATATAAGGTATATCAAATATTGGGGAAATAGAGTTTGCATAAATAATCTTTTACCTTGTAAAGTTTAGAGTTTACCTAGATTTGGGATGTATGGCTTAGGTTTATCATATTTTGGGTGCTTAAATTATTTTTCTTTAGGTTTATGGTTTGGTGTGGGTTTAGTATTTACTTATGTTTGGTGAACTAGGGGTTTGAAATTTAACTAGGCTTGGTAAACTAGGGATTTGTAGAATGTAGGGTTTGGTGGAATTTAGGGATAATATGATTTTTACAAATCATATTTTGTGATGGAGAGTTGAAGTTTAAATATGTTTGGGATTTATAGATTACGGTATTTTTTTAGGGTTTATCATGTTTATAGTTTATTATGTT
>VDFB02091023.1:0-15684 GCA_007258455.2 Sequoia sempervirens
TCTTGAATCATCATAGAACATTTAAAATGTTGGAAGTATGTACAAGCATTAGAGGGGAAATCAGCGCCAATGATGACCAGAGTACAACTTTCATGGATTTTGATATAGCAAGCGAACACAAGCATCGAGGTATAATTGAACCGAGATGACCTGAGCATTTCTTGCATAAACAGACAAAGATTAACCACCGTTCTGATGCAAATGTGGAACTGTCATTGATGATATTTTCTTTGAGCGTCATGTCCTTTGACATATTTGCATCAGATTGGGTTGTTAACCTCAAGACAGCAGACAAAGAAAAATCATTCTTGTTCCTTGCTATTCTAGTGCAGTACATCATTGAGTATGCTCCTGAGTAATGATATCAAAAATCAAACAACTTTTAATCAAACATGTAATACTGTTAATGCATACATTATTCAGATATTTGGATCATCCAATAGACAAGTGATATGATATCTTGCTGAAAAATGTGTCATGAGCGGATAACATTGACAAAGGAGTTTGTTGTTTGTTGGTATGCTTGTATTGCTATGTCATGGTCTAGCTGTTTTAGTATGCTCTGAAAGTTAAGTGCCCCCAGTTTGAGTTTTGCCTTGTTGATTGACACAACTTGCGGAAAGGAATATGTACAAACGATCAAGCCATGGTAAGACGTTTTAACTCTCTAGGCAAATGGCGGCAGGATGGTGCGATTAATGACCTCAAGATGCGGAAAAAGGAAAGCTTTTGAAAAGATAAAGTGCAAAGCAGGAACTAATAGATGGAGAGGTACAGATAGCGTCTGTTTGCCAGATTTTCACTATCTGTATTTATTGCATTTTTTGATTTCTTTTTGATTTTTTTGGATTTTTCTGTCAATAGACTGCCTGTTTGCCAGGTTTTCACCCTATGACATTCTCTTTTGATTTTTTTTGTATTATTGTTGTCAATAGACTGCCTGTTTGCCAGGTTTTCACCCTATGACATTCTCTTTTGATTTTTTTTGTATTTTTGAAATGTTTTGATTACTTTATTTTTGGACTTTGGATTTTTAGGGACTTTTCTGGCCATTTCTTCGGGACTTTTACGCTGTTTTGTATTTCTTAAGGACTTTTCTGACTTAAACATATATAATACTAACTTAAGATGCTTATCTCACATTGTTGATGGAGTTCATCAGTAGATCTCCATTTCTGGCGTTGATAACGTATGCTCAGATCCGTGGAAATTTGCAATAACCACATAAGGGCCTAACCAATTTGGTTCAAACTTTCCTTTCTTTTCTCTGTCTTGTTGATTACGCGGGTTCTCTTTCAGAACTAGATCACCCACCTGAAAGGTACGTGGCTTGACTTTGTGATTATAGCTGCGAGCCATCATCTGTTGATATGCTTTTAAATGGTCTGCTGCTCTCTGTCTCTTTTCATCTAAAAGTTCTAATTCTTGGAGTCGGGAAACTCTGTAGTCCTCATCTGTTATGAGACCTTTCAGTGATACTCTTAAGGAAGGTATTTCTACCTTGAA
Organism: Sequoia sempervirens; assembly: GCA_007258455.2. NCBI lineage: Eukaryota > Viridiplantae > Streptophyta > Pinopsida > Cupressales > Cupressaceae > Sequoia > Sequoia sempervirens. Next base: position 1,507 of record VDFB02091023.1, read on the forward strand.
AGGCAGTATGGCTTCTGCTCCATAGACGAGGGAAAAAGGTGTTGCTCCTGTTGGCGTTCGGACACTAGTTCTGTAAGCCCACAAGGCGGGATTGAGTTGAACATGCCAATCCTTCCCTGAGTCATTGACAATCTTCTTCAAAATCTTTAGTATGGTTTTGTTCGAGGCCTCTACTTGGCCATTCCCTTGAGGATAGTAAGGCATGGAATATTTGTGCTAAATATGGAATCTTTCACAAAGTTCATCAACATCCTGATTTTTGAATGGTCGACCATTATCTGTAATAATGGCATTAGGAATACCATATCGACAAATAATGTAATTGAGAATGAAGGATGAGATCTATTTTCCAGTGACTTTAGAGAGAGGTACTGCCTCAATCCACTTAGTGAAATATTTCGTTGCTGTGATGATGAACTTATGCCCATTTGAAGAAGAAGGATGAATTTTTCCCACTAGATCTAACCCCCATTAAGAGAATGGCCAGGTGGGTGTAAACGAATGAAGTTCTTGTGCAGGAGCATGAATAAGATTCCCATGAATCTGACATTTTGAGCATGTTTTAGCAAAGGTAAATGATTCCCTTTCCATTGTAGGCCAGTAGTAACCCATTCTGATCAATTTTTTGGATAAGGTTAGTCCACTCGAATGAGTACCACAAATGCCCCCATGAACTTCTTGTAAAGCTTTGTCGGATTCGTCACGTTCAAGACATTGAAGTAAAGTACCATCAAGACCACGGTGATAAAGGGTATTAGCGATAAGGGTATATCGAGAGGATTGTCGGATAAAGTTACGTTTTTGGTTGCGGGACAAGTCAGGTGGTAATATATCATCTTTTAGGTATGCATAAATCTTGCCATACCAGGGTGAATCAGATCCTACTAGGTGGCAGATAATTTGGCTTTCAGGTGTGTCATAGGCAGGTGTAAATAATTGTTCCACCAGAAATTCATAGCGAGTTTGTTTGTCTGGGAGTTGTATCAATGAGGCGATCGTAGCCATAGTGTCGGCCGCTTTGTTGTCAATCCTCAGAATTTTTGTGAACTGAATGTCCACAAAATACTTCTTGAAGTCATCAATAATCTTCTTGTATGGTAACAACTTGTCATCTTTAGTCTGATAGTCATCATTGATTTGATTAATGACTAGTTGTGAGTCACCATAAACTTGTAGCTCGGTAATCCTCCATTCCAATGCTATTTTTAGTCCAGTGATCAGTGCTTCATATTCGGCTATGTTATTGGTGCATGGAAACATTAACCTATAGGACCTAGGAATGGTATGCCCTTGAGGGGTGACGAAGAGAATGCCTGCCCCCGAGCCATGTTGAGTAAAAGAACCATCAAAGTATAAGGACCATGGCTGCTTAAAGTCTGCTGTGAAGACATCAGCATCTGGAAATTCAATGTGTAAAGGGTGCTCTGTTTGGAGAGGAGCGTCTGCTAGTTGATCCGCGATAACCTATCCTTTGATTGCTTTGCGATCAACATAGTGGATGTCGAACTCACTCAAAATCATGATCCATTTGGCTAACCTTCCTGTCAGTGATGCTTTACTTAGTAGATACTTGAGTGGATCAATTTTGGAAACAAGCTTAATTGTATGAGTTAGCATGTAATGTCAGAATTTCTGGGAAGCGAAGATGACTGCCAAACAAGCCTTCTCAATGAAAGTGTAACTAAGCTCATGACTTGTCAATGTTCTGCTGATGTAATAAATTGCCCGTTCTTTCCCTTCATGGTTTTCTTGTGCTAATAATGCTCCCAAAGATGTCTCAGTTGCAGCAATATACAGAATCAATGGTTTGTCTGGATTTGGTGGTACAAGAACCGGTGGATTCATTAGGTACTGCTTGATTTGTTGAAATTCCCTTTCACATTTATCATCCTATCTAAAAGGAGCATTCTTATGTAGGAGATGTGTGAATGGTAGACTTTTGTCAGCCAATTGTGCAATGAATCTGCGGATAGACTGGAGTCTCCCTTAAAAGGATCTCAACTGACTAATGTTCTTTGGGGGAGGCATCTCCATGATTGCGCGAACTTTAGCAGGATCTACTTCAATTCCCTTTTCTGAAACAATATATCCTAACAGTTTTCCAGATGTGACCCCAAAAACACATTTCTTAGGGTTTAAGCGAACTTTGAATTTCTCCAATTTGGTGAATATTTTAGATAGTATCTCCAAGTGTCCTTCTCTGGTGTGTGATTTTGCCAATATGTCATCTACATAATCTTCCATGAATGTGTGCATCATGTCGTGAAAGATCATAGTCATAGCTCTTTGATAAGTAGCTCCAACATTTTTCAAGCCGAAAGGCATGACATTCCAACAATATGTTCCCCACGGACAAGTGAAAGCTCTTTTCTCTTGGTCTTCTGGTGCAATCTTGATTTGGTTGTAACCCGAGAAACCATCCATTAATGAGTACATGGCATGGCCTGCTGTTAGATCAACTATAGTGTCGATACTTGGAAGCGGAAAGTCATCCTTTGGGCAAGCTTTGTTAAGATCTCTGAAATCAGTGCATACTCTTACACGTTTGTCTGGTTTTGCTACTGGTACAATATTGGAAATCCATTTGGCATAGTCAATTGATCTTATAAAACCTGCATCGAGGAGCTTCTTGAGTTCTTCTTTAACCAATAGTGCAATATGAGGATTCATCTTTCTGAGTTTTTGTTTTATGGGTTTGGCTCCTGATTTGATAGATAAATGATGCATAATGAGATCAGGATCAAGGCCGGGCATATCGGCATATGACCATGCAAAATTGACTTGATTTTCCTTGAGAAAATTCATGAACTCTGAGATTTCTTTAGCTGTCATTGATTCAGCTATCTGTAGGATCCTTGGATTATCTGTAGTTGCAACGTTGATTCCCTTTGTAGGCTCAGTCAAGATGGATGATCGCTCATGATAATGCTCTGGGAGAGTGTCAAGAGTCCCATCAGATGGTGCCTCAAAAAGGTTTTCACCATCTGATACGCTCTTTATTTTGTCTTTTGCTTGATCTAGTACTGCCAGATTCTGGTTTTCACCACTAGACCGTTTATCTTTATTTTCATTTTTGCAGCTAGGAGACTTGACACTCTCCTGATTACAGACTTCATACCGAAAATCGCTAGTGGAACAATTATTTACATCTTCGGCGGAAAGGAAGTTTATGATAGCTTCGTCGTTTGGAAAAATAGGTATATCCATAGGTTCGGTAAGATCCCAGTCAATGAGATCAGGATGGATTAATGGTAGGACGTCGTCCGGTTGTGTAAAATTGGCGATGGTTAGGGTCAAGACAGAGTTATCGGTAGGATCCGAGGTATGAGATAGGTCAATGATGGGACTATTCTCCTGATAATCTTGTTCGTTAAAATCTGACTCAGTATCACTAGACTCATAGTTGCTTTGTGGTTCAGATTCTTGGGGTTGGGATCCTGAACCTTCTCCTTTGATTAAAGCGGGCGTATACTTATGTATGACATCTACCTCTTTGTCTCTCCAAAATTTGTTATCATGAATAGTATCCCATTCATATTCAGCAGAATCTGTGTCAGAGTTATTTTCAATGTAATTCAGGACTGATACCAAACATGTTTCATTCTTATCGGAACCTTTTTGCAGTGTAAAAACATTACCTTGGGATTGTTTAGATTGGGTAGCCTCATAGCCTATTCCAGTTTTATCATATGCCGCAAGTCCTGGAAGATGGATAGGCTCAACTACGCCTTCTTTTCTCTTTCCAAGAGGACCATTATCATATCCCATCTTTTGCATGATAGAATATCCTTTCCCATATTGTTCTGTTGGTAAGGTGACGTTTAGAATTGTGTCCTCTTCGTCTTTATAGAGCCAATCTAGAATTGCTGTATCCTCAGGATCTCCCATGGGAAATTTTTCTTTGATAAATTGTCCATTGAACTTGGTAGTGGGCTCTGTTTGTACCTGTGCTGATGTTGATGCTGCTGATATCTGTTGTGGTGTAATAGAAGGTTTCCCATGTGATCGAGGAGACGTAGGTAGATTAGCAAGACAAAGGGAATATTCCCCAACTCCACTTTCCTTGAACTGTAGTTTCTTTTCAAAGCTTTTAGTTAACTGACTGACGTGTGTAGCATGTTGAGAAGAAGTATCAGCAAGTGCTTCTTGATTATTCGGAACCAAAGTATCTTGATGAGCTTTGACATTGGCACAAGTTTGGGCGTTTGAGTTATCAGCTGGTATAGTAATTTCCTGTCCATCATACGGAAACTTAAGACATTGGTGGTAAGTGGATGGAACAGCTTGCATCTCATGGATCCAAGGACGACCCAACAAGATATTGTATGCAAGATCTCGCTCTAAAACTTGGCAAAAGGTATTTTTGATAACAGGTCCCACTCTGATTGGTAGCATGATTAGACCTTTAGACGTTCTCTCCTCATCATCATAGGCTTTAATGGTAATCTTCCTTCTAGGATCAATGGAGTCTTCAGCAAATCCTAATGCTTGAATCACCTTCAAAGTACATATGTTTAGACCAGCCCCTCCATCTATTAGAACACGTTTGACACAGAATTTGTGGATCATGACCTCTAAGTATAATGATGAATTGTGTGGATGAGTTAGGGAAACATCATCTTTGTCTGAGAATGAAAGGCATGTGGGGGAGGAAAAATGTCCTACCATGGTTTGAAATCGATTCACATCCAAATCCGTAGATATAGTCGTTTCAACGAGGGTTTTATCTAAAATCTCCCTATGTGCCGGGGAAATCTTTAGAAGTTTGAAAATGGAGATTTGAGCTGGAGTTTTTAGAAGTTGGTTAACTAAGTCGTATTGGTGTTGAGGAGAGGTCTCATTGGATTTTGAACAGGTACCTTTCAAAACAACCTCAGCTTGTGCTCTTGTTGTGACGTTTACTTGTCCATTGTCTACTTTCTCTTTGATTTTTATGACATTGACTCGCTCATTGTCCGTATAGAGGTGACGGATCACATTATCATCAATTTGGTTCACAGTTTTGTCAGACGATTCTCCCTTTTGATAATTTGGTAGAGGATTTCGAAATGCTTTGTGATCTTCGTTGGATTTTTGTTGTCCTTCTACTGTGATAATGCCCTTGTCAATGAGATATTGAATAGCGTGTTTCAAACCTTGACAATTGTTTGTATGATGACCTCTGCACCTATGGTAGTCGCAAAAATAAGCTTCGTTCCATGATGGAGGTTTTACATTAGGTTCGTAATTGTGTTGTGGGGGTAACATAAGGACGTTCTTTACCATGACCTCTTTGAAATCCGATTCTAAGGATTGTCCTAGTGGAGTAAAAGCTCTTCTATTGGAGAAGAATGGAAAGCATTGTGGTTTCGTGTTTGAGGTATTCCCTGAAGTGTTGTTGTTGTTGTTGTTGTTCCAGTGGTTTTGGTTGTTGGCAGTCCCTTGATTGTAGTTCGTTGGAGGGGGATGATTGTTTCCTTGATTTGCGACTGAATTGACATGGTTGTAATTATTGTTACGAGGAGTATTCAAGATAAATGGCTTAGTCGTGATATGATTTGCATCTACAACACCATCATTTACAACATTCTTGTTGCGGGTCCAAAACTTAGACTTTTCCTGATTGTTGTAATGGTTAGATGAGGCAGGGTTGTCCCTATCAAGTTTTATGGTCCCTCTTTTGACCAAAGCACTTTCGATGGTGATGGCATCTTCAATCAATTTCTCAAAGGAAGGTGGACAGTGTAGATTTAAACGATAACTCATTTCTGAGTTGAGGCTATTGATGAAAGTAACCATTTTCTCCTTTTCAGGGACATGACGGGGGTACCTAGCGAACATTCTCCTCCATCTTTGAAGAAAGGTAGTGAAAGATTCCCCAGGTTTTTGCGTAACTTTGCAAAGATCAATCATGGTGATCTGGTGTTGAACGTTGTAGGAGTATTGTTTTATGAACAAATTCATCAGTTCCTCAAATGTTCGAATAGGAGGTGTAATCTTAGATAACCATTCCATAGAGTTGACTCCAAGGCTTCAAGGAAATAATCGCAATAAATATGTATCTTCGTGGGAAAATTCCAATGTCATGTTTCGAAAGTCTCTAACATGGTCAACTGGGTCTGATTTTCCATTATAACAATCAAATTTGGGGATTTCACAGTGTTTAGGAAATGGAATCATGTTGAGACTTCTATCAAAAGGATAAGGACATATGTCATCCAAAGTGTACTTCTTGGTTGTGGTTCCTCCTCGTAACTCTTTGATTTCTCCCTGCATTTCTCTAAACTCTTTTTTGAAGGAGGCATATTCAGATGGGGATGGCTCTTCCTCGGTGGTTTTTAATTTCTCAGTATCAAAGTCTTTAGGCAATTTAGCTCCTTGATCTGCTAGAAAAAGAAAGTATTTCTCTTTGTCACGTTGTATAATCTTTTCAAGGGCTTTAAGAAACTTGGGATTTTGTTCTGCCTCTCTAAGTTCAAGTTCGTCGTCTTGTTCATCATCACTACCTATAGGAGTTTTGTTCATGTTTTTGTTCTTAAGTATCAAACTTTCCTCTCTGTCAGCCATATTGTTGTTACTGAAAAGGGGATTGCGACTTACACTAAAAAGAGGACTATCTCGTTCACCCTCTTCTTGAGGTGTTTCTCCTGCTTTGTTGTGTTGAGATCTCGTAAAAACAGGCATATGTAAGAAATCCTTGAATATGGTCGAGGGTCACTGAAGGATCTGATTGGGACGCGTTGAATATTCAATTGAAGGTTGTGGTACGTTCTCAAACTCAAGAGGTTGATTCAAATTATGACGTTGAGATAATGCTAATCTTTGATAATAAGTTTGGGTAGCCAAAGGTTCTACAGCATAATCGTCGGTGAATCCCCTAATGTAGTCTTGGTATCTATGGAGGAATGTGCGATAATGGAGCAAGACGTCTCGACTCTTATACAGGAATTCTCTGCGATCTAAAGTCTTCTTGTAACTGAAATTTGTTTTGGGCTTCTTGATCCTATTGAAAACTGATTTCTTGGTGAACTTGGTTGATTTCCACTTTCTTAACATGGGAGTAAAATCTTAGAAAGTCGGGTCTGTGACAAAAACCTAAAAGTGCTACTCTGTTTCCCAAATGCGCTACAGAAATAGTCAAATACGCTGCATAAAATCTCATATGCGCAGAAACAGAGCACCGATGCGCAGCAGAAAATCCTAAATGTGCCGAAACAGAACACAGATGCGCTAGAATAGAGCTTAAATGTGCCGCAGTTTTTCCCTAGATGCGCTAAAATAGTTTTTCTAGGACAGTTTTGACCAGTTTTTAGCTGAAATTTGTCATATTTGTTCTTGGATGATCCATTATCTGAATTAATGTTTGGAAAGCACAGCAAACAGTCTGATTTAAGTTGATTCGTAACCAAGCACAGAATAAGACAAGCACAACCTAGGTTAGGCCAGGACAATATCCGCTAGACTCCACGTGGGTTTCCCCAACCGCATATCAGTAGCGTGTGAATCCAGAAGCTTGGCTGCATGGGCTCCCCCTTACAGTGCACTCTCTTCTTAGGCCAACCAAGCTTCCAACCCCCATGAAACTCCCATGGCAAGCTGATCACCTCTACTATTGACTGCGAAAGTGTGGAAGGCTTCACACCGACCGGTGCTGGACTAGCAAATAGAAGGTTTTTGGCTTTCTAAACAATGGTATTTAGTTCGGGACCCCCGTTCGAGTGGCCATACATGGGGCAAGAGATTAATCACCATTAAGGTGGCACTCCAGCCTGAAGAGGTTAAGCTCAACAGGGTTTAAGGGAGTACAACTCCGTCCGTATGACACATCCGCTATCAAGCAACCCAGTTTTCCCTTTCAAGATTTACATTTATATACCCCATGCAGTAGCTTGGCCTTAGCTCATAAGGTTTGGCTTGAGTCGCCCCTTAAGGTGAGCAATTTTCCCTTTAAGCAAGTGCTCCAATTTCAGGGAGTCAACCGCTTTCTCGGTGACTCCGGATCGCACGCGCTTTAAGGGGAGAGGATACTTCGACTATCAAATCAGGGTTACAAAGGGAAAAGTGGGTCTGGTTTTCTGATCACCTAGTTTGCACAGGGTGAGAGCATAATCACCTACCACCTTCAAGCACAGTCAATAAGAGTAGACAGATTCATTTTATGTGCACCAAAATCAAATGCACAATCTGGTGACGTCACCATATGGTTCATTTTAACCGCGATGATAAAAGGCGTGGTGGCTACCCTAGGTTGATTCATTTTAAGCCCAAATGATACCAAAAGAAAATTGGTCTGGCTAAGGCACGACTTCCAGAATCGGGTTATGGGCTCAGATGCAAAAGCCTCATTCCTAATGCGGTAAAACGGAACGTGTTTAACTCCCGTCAATGGCATAAACGCGCTTTAAAACAAAATAATGTTCAATTCTCATATCTGTGATGCGCCGAAAAACGAACTATATGTGCTATTCTAAATGCAGAGGGTTTATTTTTCTTCGAGTACAACTTAAAACGCGTCAACTAAATGCCTGGAAATGCAATCGTGATAAGTGGATTTGATGCACCATGCTCCATAAGCTTTGTAAACGAGCTCCGGGATGCTACTGGCACCGCGAATGAAAATTTCGGAACTTTCCGAAACGCTGCCACCAATGCCGAAAACTCCGAAGCAACCCGTTAAAGAAACCGGCACAGAAAGAAGTTCAACGGCATATCCCGGCTCCAGGGCCATTTAATGTGGGTGGTGGAAAATTCGCATAATGGAATTTCAGGAACGGCCTGTTCACAAATCAAATGAAATTACGGCGACCAAACATAGTAAGAACAGAGACGGCAAACCCATGATCCAGCCCGCCATCATCATCATCCTCCATCTTTAGTGTTTTGTAGATCTCTAGCCTTGTGTTCTCGTGACATTAGTGGTTAGGTTCAACAAACTGCTCCTCCCAAAGTAGTCCTAGATTCTCGCTGATGCAGTTCTCTACATCGCTCGCCATTGTTTATCTGTACAAGAAACCGAAATGTTCAAGATGCTATGATAAATGAATACTAAATGAATTAAATGCATAAACTCTACTTAATTGCCTATTACCAATGTTTGGATTCACACAGGTATTTATAGGGCTTTCTAAATGATTCCGGATCATCGTCTCGATCGACAGCTAGATAATTCCCGGCAGATCAAACTACAGTTTATGAGGAACCCAAGGATAAAAGACAGGAAGAACCCTGGAAATGGATTTTTTACTTTACGCGAGCAGGTTAAGGAAGATAAGAATAAAGAAAAAGAGAAAGCTACAAATAATTAATTAAAAATCAATTATTTATTTGTGCGATTATCTTAACTCTTCCCTCGAACTAAATGAAATATTTTAATTGCTTCTTTAAAAGCTAAAGGTGCCATGATAAGAAAAGAGTCAACGTGCCTCTTTATTAAAAAGCAGAATATCTCATAATTAAATAAAATATTTAATTATGATATGAGAAGATTGCACAATTAGGTTAAAACACCTAATTTTGATTTTTAGAAAGAAATCATAAGATATTTTTAATTAAATAAGATTTATTTAATTAAATCACTTTTATGAAATTAATTAAATGAAACATTTAATTAATTAGAAGAAGAAATTAAAATAGAAGAAAAGGATATTTAAATTTAATTAAATCAAAAATTTAATTTAAATTCAAACAAATGATAATTAACTTAAATAAATAGAATGTATTTATTTAATTAATTAAGTGGACGTGTGAAAATAATTAAATAAAATAAATTTATTTAATTATGGAAGAAGAATAAAATGAATGAACAATATAATTAAATTAATTAAATTTAATTATATGTAGAGGACTTTAGAAAAATTAATTAAATAATAAATATTTAATTAATTGCCAGGATTATAGACATGACCATTTTTAAGTGTATACAACACCCATGTGTAGAATTGAGGTAAACACATATATGCAGGAAAGGAAAAAGAGAGCCCACATTGTAGAACAGTAGGAAAAAGGAAACATAATTGTAATATAAGCTATATTTTTGTTATATTTATATACTTGATAAGTACATTGTCAAAATGGCTTAGAGGCCACGCTTTTAGAGTATATATCTATATATATTATGTATCTTCTCCATATATAGCTATGGTAAAGCCTTTTTCTAGGAATATGTACAAAAAATAGACTAATGATTATTAGTTCTTAAAGAATAAAAAGAGATTTTCAGTCTCAGGCATGAGTAGCAACAATGGAGGCATCAACAACAACGTCTACAATTTCTTCATTAGCAGGACTAGTAGCAACATCTGTAGGAGCAATGGTGAGTGAAAGAGGGAATACCAGGTTCCTGATGTCAATGTACTAGTCAATTTCATAGAAAGGAACCATGTTGTACAAGCGAAATAGGAAGTGGCATGCACGGGTTACCCTTTGATGATGCTCTTCTTGCGATTAGATTTGGAAACCGCTCATGAATAACACCCATGGTACTACTGTGTCTTCTTCAATGAACTTGCAAAGGTCACTTGTCGTTGGAAGGCATCCACCAAACGTAGCATTTTCCACCACCTCTCTGAGGCCACCCAGGTACTTCTTTGGAAATATCTCAAGCACTAGACGGAGAATTAACAGCTTGGGAACCTAGATGTCAAGCATGGACACCACAAAGTGAGCATACATCAGTATTAACTCTATACTTGTCTTCATATTCAATGCAGTCCCTCCCTTGAACCCACATCATCGCTATAATGGCTAGAGAATGCTTATTCTTGGTCATTCATTTCAGATGCCTAGTTGAGATTTCACCAAGGAAAGTCGTCTAGGATTTCTTGCATAATAGAATAATTGGGGTATTCATGGTGGAAAGCTCTATGTAACTATCTGAAACTAGCTCTACACAAATTTTCCTAATCCCAACTCTATACAATTTTACTCAGCTTCCTAATGCTAAATTCTAAGCCAATTTCCTATTACTAATTCTGCTTGAACTGCTAAGTGTGATTTCGCTATTGCCTAAAGTGCCTATTTATAGGAATAGCCAAGATATGCATGGTAATTTTCATACCATAAGCATGATGCCAATCAATTACCAACTTAGAAAATCACACTAGGGCTTGCTTGAATTTCCCACCCATTTGTGTCTGCTAGGTATGGTTTGCTATGTGCAAGATAAATATAGGCTAATTAATTAGGATAAGCTATTGGCAATCATCGGCGATAGTCCATATGGTTGGATGATGATGTGTCATTCTATAGGGGCTTCTCAAACTCCAAAAAGGAACACAAATATTTTCAAGTGATTATTGCATCTTTGGCTTAATCATTCCTTTTGGATATTAATATCCAAAGCTTGCAAAACCTAATCTGCCTTCAAATCACTAGTTCAAGTTCCCATGAAATTGCATCGTATGATAAGATTACCAATTGTCATTATGAATTCTTGTCATTTCAAAATGGAGAGTAATTCATTTCGCACAAGCAAGAAGGCTGGCAGTACATGCCAAATTAAATGCTAAAAGGCAACTGTTGTCTACCACTCCAAAAAACAAATAGCTAAGTATTGTATGCGAGCGGATTTCATTAAAAATATTTTGAGCACGCTAGCCAGAGAAAAAGAAGTTTTGAATGCAGATAGAGTCAAAGGTGAATTGAAGAAAATTTGAGCATAGCATAAATTTGAAACAAAAAAGGAAGATGGTTGATAGTTCTTAGACAAAAATGTATGGAGAAGCCACAAAAAGTTTGTTGAGCAACATGCACACATCATCAACTGTCTATGTCTTTGAAGATGTCTCCTACACTTCGCCTGGTATACTAGAGAAGCTGGAGTGGGTGAATACGGGAAGAGAAGAAAAGAAAAAGACCCACAGAGACCAAAGCCTCATCAAGGAGGAATGGGATAATATTCATGATCCCATCCTTGAGAAGAACCCTAAGACTCTTAGGGAGTTGGCCTATGAAAGAATGAAGAAAAATAGTGACCTGGATTCCTTAGCGCATAAGTGTTGGTTCAGTGGACTTCCATAGTACATGGTCCCCATCGTGCACTACTGCACGGAGCTGGTTGACAAGGACATTAAGCATTTCAACCTAGCTACCAACACTATTGAGGGTCATGAACTAAGAGTTAATATTTGCAAGGAAGCTATATGGAACATGTTATGTATCCTTGCAAAAAGCTCCAAAGTAGACAAGATGGAATCATTCAATCCTAGGAAAGGGGAAAGAGTATGGAAAAGTAGAGACTGTGCTCTGGATTTTTATAATAAAGAAACCCAAAGGCCTAAGGAAGATCAGAAAAAGCCACCAAAGATTTTGGTAGCACACAATGCTTTCCCCGCAGACATGCAGGATGCCTTCTCAATGATAAAAATTGCTTGCAGCCTGGACACTAACATACATGTTCAGGAATTTCAACTAGGTGTGTGGTTTTAGTTGCACAAGTAACATTATTTATTTTGGTACGAATTTGCAGAATTCATTGTCGAGTAGATGTTGAGCCATATAATGGAATACTAGATGCAACTTCGGTTCAGGTTCCTTTCTTTTCTTGCCCATATGTTTCTACATCAAAACCCTGATTTCTTCAGGAAATATATGAATTTGGCTATATTTGATGAGGTTGGGAAAAGAAGGCCAGTTTTTGTATGTACTCCTCTCCTCTCCTCTACTTATGACTACTATTCAGTTTTGGATTATTTCTCGACTCTTATTCTACAAGATTTGAGAGGGGAGGACAATATTGACCAGCTCACCAAGGAACAAATAGGGTATATGCAGAACTTCACTCCCAAATGTGATTGGTTTCTCGGAGTGGATTTCACATTCATTTGGAAAAGTGGCTTCACTAAGGAGCCTTTCCAGCTTCTGGCATGTGTCACAAATTGGGTGTTGGTCAACGAGATGTTTTGATAGGTATCAATTATTGATAATACCTTTTGTGGAGGGAAAGCATAGAAGAAGGGGTTTTTTGTCTACCTGCTAAGTTTTAAATTAGTGGTCATGAACAAGAAAAGGACGCATAAGTTGTTGGAGGAAAAGTTGGCTCAGTTGGGGTTAGTATGGATTTCTGACAAATGGAATTATAACCCTGAAAATGAACTACCAAATAAATATGTAAAGGTAGAGCACAACCCATGGCCTTATTGGGAAAACAAACGCAACCCACTAAAAGATCTGGATGATCTATTGGTTGACTTGATTCACATTCCAACAAACAATAGTAGGATACCATGGCTTAAGTTCTACTTTGTTGTGGTGAATTATGATGAGAAGTGCAAAATGGGAGTCAGCCTTCGAAGCAAGTTATCAAGGAAAGGAGAAGGATGGAGTGAGGAAAGAATCAGAGATTTTTGGGTGTACCACCAAGAGATCAAACAACCTGAGGCCCCTTATGGAAGCATGGAGTTGGATGAACAATTTGATAAATTATGGAATGATGCACACATAGATTCTGATGCAAGTGCTAACAAGGATAATGACTCCAATGAGGGTTGGCCAGATACATGGAAATGAAAGGACAAGGAATCAAAAGTGTCGACAGCCTCCGCTTAGTGAAGGAGGAAGGCGATAGAGAAGTCTAGCCAAGTTGCTTCAAATGTGTGGATGAACATATTGAGAGCCTCGCAGACACTCACCTAGACCACAACAAGGACAAGAACGACTTAGAAATAGTCAAAAACTATAGAGGTGGAGGACTCCCCACTCGTCAAACAGTAGCACACAAAAGCAATTATTAGAGAGAGTTCACAAGAACCCGCAGCAAGTCAGGAGGCCATGGCGAGCTAGAAACCGCAATCATCCAGAAAACGGGTAACTTTTTCTCCCTCTTCTCTTACTTCACAATCTTTGGTCACTCATGTTGTCTCTGCAGCACCCATCACTACAAGTGTTGGCTCTTCCTTTTCCACTTCTGCCGCAATGGTCGTGAGAGGTTTCTCCTAGTTCTCCCAGGTGAGGCCAATGGTTTTGACTCCTCCAAGGACCCTTTCACCTTTTTCCACTACCATGTTTGCATCCAATATCTCTTTTCTCTTTGCATCTATGGACACTATTGACACCCCTCCTGCTACCACTATATCGATCCCAACTCATTCTACCCAACAAATGGAGTTCATCATGACTCCGCTATTGTTGCAACACCCAATGAGTCCTTCCGCCTAGTCACAAACTAAGCTTTGGTACATCCCTCCTTTCTCCTCATAAATG
>VDFB02091028.1:0-27497 GCA_007258455.2 Sequoia sempervirens
TTTAAAATGAGAGGAATATTAATTTTTGACAATTAAATAATTAAAAATAATTATCTAATTTAGAAGATAAGATTAATTAATTAAATAAATTAATCAATTGATTTAATTATGAGGATTAGTGACATTAAATAAATTAATGAAATTCATTTTATTTAATAATTAGGAAGAAATAAATGAAGAAGGTAATTAAATAAATTAAAATTTATTTAGTTAGGGGAAGACTTAGGACAATTAATGATGTATTTAATAAATAAAGAAAATTTATTTATTTGATAATCATGAAGAATAAAAGGACATGAATTAATTAAATAATTATGAATTATTTAATCAATAGTCGAATGTGGACCAAGCACATAATTAAATGTCATAATTATGCTAGGACGAAAGTGGTAAAAATAGAGCTTGCAGGCCTAGGTCATTTTTAAGTGTCTACACCTCTCACTCCAACCCCTTCTCTCCCACTCCCTCTCTCTTAAACTCTCACTTCCACCCCCCTCTCCCTCTCTCTAGACTCTCTCTCTCTCTCCCTCTCCCCCTCCTCCTCCCAAACAACTCTAGATCTCCCTCTCTCTTAAAATTATCCCTCCCTCTAAAGAAATACATAAATATATACAAGCATAATACATATGTACATACAATCCTACATACATACAAGCATACATGTACATGCACAAATATAATCTTACATACAAGTAGGCATACATACAATATACATGCATTGATACATGTAGGAATACATACATACATACATGACATGCAAGCATACAAACATACAAATATATAAACATACATTCAATAGAGTAGAATTTAACATAAAGAAAGGCATAATGCGAGCGCAGTATACCACACTCACATTATGTCTTGCTAGACATGCTCCCCACAAATGAAAAAACCATGTCAAAACTGAGATATAATGCACGCATGTTATATCTTGCTTTGGGAATCCCCGAGCCTTGGGATTGGTATTTTCCTTGGAATACCAAACCAAAGGCTTGGAAGGCATTCCCAACGACCAGAGACATGTTTTTGCAAATTCTACAATTTTTCACATAATCAGGTTCATGCTCACCATCAAGATTGTGTGTGGTTCAATATCAAACAAATCAAACATCTGGGTAATGTTAGGTTCTCTCTTAGCTATCCAACGATGTAATTTTTTTCACTTTCTAAAAATTTTAAGCCTTTCATCCATAATTTCTTTTATTTGTATGTCTCTTTTTTGGCAAAAAGTAGTGTTTGGTATTTTTTTGTTATAAATTAATCGTTCATCAAAATTTCAAATAAATTACATTTTTAGAAACTAGACTCCATTCTACAATTTTTTTAAAAATTCAATTAGTTTCCAAAATTTGTAGGGTAGCATGGCCAAAATTTTGTTTTTCAAGAAGTGTCCACTTCAAAATTAGTAAAAACAAATATTCATTAAAAAATTATTAGAAAAATCATGCATCAACTACATACTGTTAGCTAATTTTTGATTGTAGTGATTTTAAAAATACTAAAAAAAGGTTCACCATACAAGGGTCGTACAAGTTGCTATGTTATGTTTTTCTGACAAAAACAACACCAATTTGTGTACGTCCCTTGTTTGAACCCCTTAATCACAACCACTTTAAAAATAAATTAGTAGATTAGAAAGTATACTCAGAGTACTTCAATCCTTGTTTTTGTTTCATCTCAAAATTTTGAGTGTAACTATCCTCAATTTCACATCCAAGGTCAATATTTCCTGATTTCAGAAAAAAGTTGTCCACTTAAGTCCCCTTTTTGGGAGACCATCTTTGTGCACTTACCCCATCTTTTGTCTCCTTAGACACATCGAATTCTATTTAATGTTTGATCATATGCATTGTTCGTTGATAGTAATCTTTCATTCTTACCTTGAACTCTTCTTCATAGTTGGCCTTGTGGTCTCCAATCTTAGGCTCATGGACAAAGAAGGATCCTATCACCTTTTCAATCTTACCAATTAAATCAAATATGGTTCAAGCATTATTGTACAACACCAAATTATACTTAGACATTCCCACATTAGAATCTTTTTCATTTTTCATATTGGCACATGAATATACCCCTACTTGAAAGGGGAAGTTGTACCTAGACTTATGTTTCCCAACAATGAGATGGTGAATTTATGTTACTTGATGTAGTGAAAAAGTGTCCCTTTTTCACACTTAATTTGGAATTAATTAAAATGAACTTAATTATGCCTTAATTTAGTGTTGTAATATGTATTTTACATATTCAAATTAATTTTAGGACCTTATTTATTAAAATGGACTTAGTTGTGCCTTATTTCAATGTTGTAAAGTGTACCCCTTTACACTTTCACACTTATCTAGGGCCTCATTGATTAATTGAGATTAATTTCCCCTAATTGGCCCCTTTAATTCAAATCCAAGCCCAATTAATTATAATTTCCGAATAGGAAACTCAACATTCATTAATACCTAAACATAACACTCATCCTTGAAGAATGTGTGTCCTAGGTAAGTGACCTAGGACCCATTTTCCATAGGGCCAATTATGGGTCCTCACTTAGACCTAGGACCTCCTATTTTGGTATGTTTTTTGCGACATTTTAATAATTTCAATTTCATATTCAGATGTTGGATTGTGATATTTGAATTTTGGGATATTAAGGTTACTTCCATATAAATATAAGGTTATTTCACTAAGTTTCATCTAAGATTTTCAAGCTAGCACCTAGAATTTTCAAGAGAGAATTCCTATAGCAAGTTTATGAGAGAAAGAGAAATTCAAGATCATTTTAAGGCATTCATTCAAGAGAAAAATTATTGAAGATTATTGCAGCAATCAAGATCTTATCATCATGTCAAAGTCTTCTTGCATCATGCATGTTGTTTGAGCTAAATATGGTGATGTAGAGTTCATGATTCATTCAAGCATTCAAGGACATCATTTCAAATCAAGTTTCAAGATCAAGATCCACATCCATTAGGGCCACTTCATGCTAGTTTCATATTTTCATTCCAAGGTTTAATCAAGGGTTTGATTTTGGGTAGAAGATCCTTTGAAGAGCGAAATTGAAGAAAGTTGCAAAGCTTTCAAAGTTGCAAGGAAATTTGTCATCTCATGGAAACTATTATATAGGATTTATTTTTGGCTCTCTAACTGTGAAATTCGGGAATCTAGATGTGCAGACACAAGATTAGAGAACCTAGAAAGAATTTTTATAGAGCCCTAACTAGGACCCATTTGTCATAGGGAAAATGAGTTCTTAGTGAGCTTCAAAAAGCCACTTTTGGTGATTGGTACACATCATTTTCCATTTCTTAAATCTATCTTTTGATTGATGGTTCCATTAGTTTTGAGTATAATCTTTCATTTATACTTTATAGCTTGATTTTGGAGTTTATTTGATAGTTTTAATTGTTCTCCCCAAAGTGCTTTTCAACCTAGACCCCCAATGTAGCATAAAAGAGAAATTTGTAGATTCATATCTTGATTTGACCCACCTTTTGGTTGATAGTCATTTCATTGTGTGGGTCTCATTTCTTGAATGAAATAGTGGAAAATAGGGTTATTTATTATCATTTTCGTGAACCCCCCTTCCATATAATAACCTTTTTTTTCTTTTTTTCACTTGCCTTCACACCTCCAATAGAATCATCTTGTCTAAGGGGTATCTTGAAAGTTTATATGGCATCTTGTGAAAGCCTACCACTCTAATGTAGGATAATGTTTTAAACTAGATGTAACAATTTCCCATACCCTTTAATGCTTCCATTGCTTCATTTTAAATTCTTCTAGAGAAATCTCCCAGTCCTCTTATCACAACATAAATGAAGTTTTCATTGACAGTGTAGAAATGGAAATAGCTATCCTCCAACTTTAACTGAGGAAAATGTTCATATATATATAGGAACTTCTCCTGGCTCAAAAGGGCCTATTTTTTCCAATCCTAGGAAGGAGGCCTATGCAGATAGTAGATAAACCAAAGATAAGGTCATATAGAACTTAAATTTTTTAAGGAAAGTGCTCAATTGATCATGGATGGTGTCACTTATGAGAGTTGCCCAATCAATTTTATTCTTGGAAGCATCATTGATGGTCTTGATGAACTTCACTATCCATGGGTAGAAATATTTGGTGTGTTGATACCCAAACACCCTATTCAACAGAATAATAAAATATTTAATATCCTCATTAAACTCGGCTCTATGTTGAACCCTAGCCATTTTGATAGCTACTTTCCTAGGGTTGACCAAAATTTTATTATTAATATAGTTTAGGTTTTCCACTTCATGGTCATCAAAGTGTTTGATGGCCTTCTTCATATTCACTACCTCATATTCAGGTTAAGTAGGAATCCTGATGATCTTCTCAATCATATATGTAGTTACATCAAGAAAAACCTCTCTCGATGACCCCATCACCTTTTTGGTCTTATGGTTGTAGTACTGAGCACAAGTGAGAATTAGCTTAGGAGATTGAACCATTACTAGAAATGAAATATCTTGTACTAATCCTGAATTGGCCAATTCTTTGTCCATGCATGTTCTTGTTTCATCATTGCTGATCCTTTCCTTGAATTCTTCCAAGTTCACATGACCTAAGTCAATGTATTCAATCTTAGTGCATGAGGAAAACATCTTTGAAGGTGGGTGATAGCATTTGTGCTGACACTTCATCTCTACTAAATATTTTAGTGGAATGTCTCCTACATGGACAAATACCATTTGTTAACATTTACATACATAAAAAGGAAGCAACCTTGCAAAACAAGTTAACTTCTTTCAAAAAGTTTATACAAAATTTTGAGGATCATCCCTCAGGCCTACCCCTTACCTCATATTAAATATGCTTATTCTCAAGAGTTCAATTTTATTAGTTTTGATCCATCGAGGATGAAGTATCAGGCCTTGCTTATACCTATTGTCATATAGCATAATTTTCTTTAATTAGCCCAATTCATGCTTTTAGTTCTTTGGGGGTTGAAGATCAAGGATCCCTCTTATCTCTTGATACATAACAATGTTATGGTTAAGTTGAAACATTGAAAAATGATGTCCAGAGGTTTTTTTTACATTTATTAGGGGTTGGGAGTCAGGCCTAACCCTTATCTATTATTTGAAATTTATCAAAGACTTAAGGGGAAAGTCTAAGTACCAACATCTGAAAGTTATTGTAACTATCAAGAGTCAGGAGTCGGGTTCAACTCTTACACATTTTTTTCTAAGATTTTTTGAATTCATTAACTCAACCTCCCAATGTCTGACATTTGATCATCATGCTCATTTTGGTTAAGGAAAAGGTGATTGTGTTTATGATTTCAGGTGTTGGGGGTTGGGCTTTCGAGATACTTCCTACCTCAATAAGGAAGTCTTCAAAAGGTAAGCCCATCACCCAATGGCTGAATGAATTCTTAAAAAAATAGAATTTTTGTTGTGTTTTATGTAGATTATTAGGGATAGGGGATACCATTTACCCTTCTACCTTATAAGAAAAATGATGTGGTACACCCGATGGCCAAAACCTGAAACATGGATAAAAAGGTTTTCTAAGTCTCAAGATTTTTTTTATTTTAGAGGTTAGGGTTCAATCATTGGCCTATTCATTTGCCATTTTTGCACAAAATTGAGACCTTGTGACTTAGGTAAAGGGTTGGGGATCGAGGATTGAAGGTGTAACATATTGCAAGCTATATCCTCAACTTATTGAGTAAGTGGTATGTTTGACAACTGATGCTCGATATGTTTTAAGTTTATCAAAAAATGCTAAGGATAAAACAAGAAAATGTTGATAATCCTGAGGCTTGATGCCCGATTGTTGACATCATAAATATCCTCGATTGACACATCGAAGGGAAGTTTAATCTGACGGGGTGAGAAAATGGGAAGAGAAAAAAACACAGTTAACGTAAATAGTGAAACAAATGTAAGAATACCCAAGATCAGATTGACAAAAGGAAGAAAAAAAAAAACCACATGAAAACACCAGGAACCCATTTAAAAAACTAAAATTTGAGTAATGTTTGGATCTAATCTAGGAATTGAAGGAAGGAGGTGGGAAAAATAGAAGGTAGTACCATGAACGCAACACACAACCATGAACATGAATGCAAGCCAACAACCCATGAACCAAGCACAAACACATACAAATCATGAATAGCCCACTACCTAGAAAATTCACAAGTAGCCTTGAAACAGTAAGCACAAACAAGTTACAAAAATGGGGGACTCGAATTTGTAGAGGGAAGCTTTCAAATGGGTTTACAAAGCTCAAAATTGCAAAGGAAAAGGGGTAATAGTAAAATTGAATATCATAACCTTTATTATAACCCTCCCCTAACACCTTCATTAATGGCATTAAATGCATTTAATGGTGCATTCAAAATTCCTCATTAGAGCACTTAACCAGGTGTCAATGCATTCAATTTGAATGATTGATATGGCATGCATGGGGCTCGAGGCACCGCCATCAAAAATTGAGGGTCAAGTATTTGGTAAGTCGAAGAATCGATGCTTAACATCCTACAAGGTGATAGAATAAATGAATAGCGAATGTCAAAGAAAGGATCAAGGATTGGGCCCAATGTGGTAGGTATTCAAGTATTGAGAAGCCTGATCTCCCAAACCCCAATAAGGCACTCAAAAGAATGAAAATAAGGAAAGGAAATAGGGAAAATTTAAAAAGGGAAAGAGAAAAGGAAAAGAGAGAAAGTGAGATGAAAGGAAAATGAAAACATATAAAACAAAAAGGAGGGGGGTCCCCATTTCGTCAAAGACAAAATGGGGTGTGAGTACAAAGGAACAAAGGGGACATCTACAAAGTGTTTTACTTAATTCATTAATCATCCATGAGGATAGGAAATGTAGGCTTAAAGAGCTAAAGATCAACAATGGCAGTAAAATGAGCTAAGCCAAAATACTTAAAATTTGATTCTGTTATTTCACTAAAAGTTCTTTCTTCTCATTAACTCATGCATTCATCAAATGACTCATCAATTCACTTAGTATTTAATAATATTAGATGGGCTTATAAGGAAATGTGGCATCCCCTAGTTGCCACCTAAGATACTTGCAAAATCAGTAAAATCCAATGCAATCAACATTTCAAAACATATATGGGATCATTTCACTTGAGATTCTAAGGTTTGGCTCCACCTCAACCATATATCTAATTTTTTGACTAATGTGGATGAAATAAGAAAACTTAACCTTTTATTTAAAATAAGACAAGTGCCACATAGTGATGAGTACCTATCTTTACAATATTGTCCAGGTGGATGGTTCAGATAGGAAAGTGTAGATGGAAACATGAAAATGGAAATGTACAAATTTAAAAGGTGGGCATGGAAAAGTGCACATAGAAATGTGTAGATTGAAACATGTAGATGGAAAAGTGTATCTATGAAAAAGGTGCAAATGGAAAAGTGCAAATACATATAAGTGTAGATAGAAAAGTGTTGTTGGATAAAGAAAGATGGAAAAGTTCAATTATTTTCCAAATGAAATGTGCAAATGGGAAAGTGTAGATGGAAAAGTGCAAATAGAATAGTGTAAAATTGGAAAAGTGTAAATAGAAAATTATAATTAGAAAAGTGTGATGGAAAAAGTGTAGATGGAAAAGGTGTAGATGAAAAGGTGTTGATAGCAAATGCAAAAGTGTAAATAGAAGGTGTATATAGAAAAGTGTAGATGGAAACAGTGCAGTTGGAAAAGTGTAGTTAAAAAAGATGCAAATGGAAAAGTATAGATGGAAGGTGCAAATAGGAAAGTTCATATGGAAAAGGTGCAAATAAAAGAGTGCAAATTGAAACGTACATATGAAAAAGTGTAGATGGAAGGTGTAGATGGGAAAGTGCAAATGAAAAAGTGTAGTTGGAAAAATGTAGATAGAAAAACACAATTGTAAAAAATGCAAGTAGAAAAGTGTAGATAGAAATATGCAGGTGGAAAATTGTAAATGGAAAAGTGTAGATGGAAAGTTCAGATGGAAAAGTGCATAAAAGTGCAGTTAGAAAAGTGTAGATGAAAAAGTGCATTTAATGAAAAATGAAAATGGAAAAGGTAAAAATAGAAAAGTACATATGGAAAAGCACAATTGGAAAGGTATAGATGAAAATGTACAGTTGGAAAAGTGTAGGCGGAAAAATGTACATGGAAAAGTAAAAATAGGAAAGGTGTAGATGGGAAAGTACAATTGGAAATGTATAAATGGAAAAATACATATGGAAAAGGTGTACATGTAAAAGAATAGTTCAAAAGGTGTAGATGAAAAATGTAGATGGAAAATGTGCAAATTGAGAAGTGTAGATGGAAATGATGCAGATGAAAAAGGTGTAATTTAAAAAGTTGAAATGGAAAAGTGTATTTAGAAAAGAAGAGATGGAAAAGTGAAGGAAAAGGTGCAAATAGAGAAGTGCATTTATGGAAAATATATAGATAGTAAAGTGCACATGGAAAAGTGCAGCTAGAAACATGTATATGGAAAAGTGTACATGGAAAATTATAAATGGAAAAGTGTAGGTGGAAAAATGCATATGGAAAGCTATAGATAGAAAGGTGCAAATGGAAAAGATACAGATGGAAAATTTCATATGGAAGATGGAAAAGTGTAGTTAAAAAAGTGTAGATGGAAAAGTGCAGTTGAAAAAGTGCAATTTTGAAAATTTTCAGATGGAAGATTTAGATGAGAAAGTACATATGGAAAAGTACAAATGAAAAAGTGCAAATGGAAAAAGTGTAGTTGGAAAATCACAAATGGAAAAGTGAAGTTGGAAAGGTACAATTGGAAAAGTGTGAATTGAAAAGATGTAGATGGAAAAGTGTATATAGAAGATGCAGATAAGAAAGTGCAGATGAAAAAGGTGTAGATTAAAAAGTAAAAATAAAAAAGTGCAAATGGAAGGTACAAATATAAAAGTTTTATTGAAAAAGTGCAGATGGAAAAGGTGCAAAAAGAAAAGTGCAAATGGAAAAGTGTAGATGGAAAAGGTGTAGATGGAAAATTACAAATGGAAAAGTGCAATTGGAAAATTTTAGATGAGAATATACATATGGAAAAGTGCAAATGGAAGGAGTAGACAAGAAAATGCAGATGGAAAAGCATAAATAAAAGTTGTAGAAATAAAAGTGCACATGGAAAAGGTGCAAATGGAAAAGTGTAGATGGAAAATTAAAAATGGAAAAGTGCAATTGGAAAATTTTAGATGAGAATATACATATGGAAAAGTGCAAATGGAAGGAGTAGACAAGAAAATGCAGATGGAAAAGTATAAATAAAAGTTGTAGAAATAAAAGTGCACATGGAAAAGGTGCAAATGAAAAAGTGAAAATGGAAAAGTACATATGGAAGGTGCAGATGGAAGATGTAGATAGAAAAGTGTAGATGGAAAAGTGGAATTGGAAAAGTGCATATGGAAACGTGAAGTTGGAAAGGTGTAGATGGAAAAGTGTAGATATATAATGTACAAATGGAAAATTGTAGATGGCAACATAGTGATGAAAAAGGTGTAGATAAGAAAAGTTAGATGGAAAGGTATAGATTGAAAGGTACAAATGGTAGATAGAAAAGTGCACATGAAAAATTATACGTGGAAAGATGTAGTTGGAAAAATGCAAATGAAAAAGTGGAAATAGAAGTGTAGATGAGAAAGTGCATATGAAAAAGTTTAGATGGAAAAGGTACATATGGAAAACTACAATTAGAAAAGTGTCGATGAAAAAATGCAAATAGAAAAGGTGAAAATGGAAAAGATGCAAATAGAAAAGTGCATATGGGAAATTATAGATGGAAAAGTGTAGATAGAAAAGTGTAGTATGAAAAGTGTAGATGAAAGTGCAAATGGAAAGGTATGGATGGAAAAGTGTAGATGGAAAGGTGCAGTTAGAAAAGTGTAGATAGAAAAGGTGTCGATAAAAAAGTGCACATAGAAAAGGTGTAGATGGAAAAGGTGCATATAGAAAAGTGTAGTTGGAAGAATCTAGATGAAAAACTACGAAAGGAAAAGTGCAGTTGGAAAGGAACATATGGAAAAGTACAAATGGAGAAGGTGTAAATGGAAAAGTGAAGATGGAAAGGTGCATATGAAAATGTGCAATTGGAAAAGTGCATATGGAAAGGTGCAAGTGGAAAATTGTAGAGGGAAAATATGTAATTCTGGAAGGTACAAATGGAAAAGGCATAGATAGAAGGTACATATAGAAGGTGTAGATGGAAAGGGTGAAGATAAGAAGTGTAGATGGAAAAGGTGTAGATAAGAAAGTGCAGATGGAAAAGATGAAAATAGGAAAGTGTAGATGGAAAAAGTGTAGACAGAATATTGCAAATGTAAAAGTATATATGGGGAAGTGAAAATGAAAGGTGTAGATGGGAAAGTACAGATGAAAAAGTGTAGTTGGAAAAATGTAGATGAAAAATCACAATCATAAAAATGCAAATGAAAAACAAAATTGGAAAAGTATAGATAGAAAGGTACAAATGAAAAAGTGCAAATAGAAAAGTGCAAATGGAAATTCAAATAGAAGATGGAAAAGTGTAGTTGGAAAGTGAAAATGATAGGTGTAGATAGAAAAACGTAGATAAAAAAATACAAATGGGAAAAGTGTAGACAAAAAAGTATAGTAGGAAAAAATGCATATGGAAAAGCATAGCTATTAGAGTAATCATGCAATAGCTAATAATTCATTACTCTTTAATTAATTATTAGTCTAATTTATTCTCATCCACTTAAGCTAAACTTAGGAGTTATTTATTCAATTAACTAATTGTGTTTCTGTTAACTAAGTGAGCAATTATTAGGGTTGCTCCTATATAGCACTCAACCCTCATTATATTATCACTTTGGAGATTTACTCTTGAACTCTCAACCTTTGAGGACTTTTTTTTCCTTGAAGATTATTGAGGCTTTTCTATAGCTTTTTATTGTTGAGGAATATTGCATTTTTTGTTTCCAAATCTCTTGTGTTGAAGGTGTCTTTGTTCATTGTTTGATCTCGTGGCTCATGTTTTTCACAATTATAACATGGTATCAAAGCATAGATTCATCAAACTCCTTCTCGATTTATGAGGTTTTTTCTTCAACTAGGGTTACAAGAGGAAATTTGAAATCTTCTTTGTTTCTTTTTTTTTGCTTTCTTTTGCTTTTTTGCTTTTTTGCTTTTTTTGCTTTTTTTTCTTTTTTTCTTTTTTAAAAGCAAAAAATCCACCACCCCAGGGTCATATGAACAACCAATTCCCAGACCCTGGGGGTCTAATTTTTTTTTTCACAAAATAGGCAAAATCGGTAAAATGGGCATAACTTTTCGCTTGGGTATCGAAATTGGACAAACAAGATATCACCAGAAATATTTTTTTGCCAAATTTCCTATGGTGTGGGTATTGTTGTGTGGCCTCACAACACACCCCACCTTAGCAAAATGTGGAACCCCCTTTTTTTTTTTTTTCCTCTTTATTTCCTCTTTCTTTTGCTTGCCTTGGTGTGTTTTTGGGGGAAGTTGGTAAAATGCAAGTTTCATTTCAATTTGCTTGGTCTTCACTTAAGTCCTTTTTCTTTCTCAAATCCAGTGTTTTAGTTGTTTTATGAAGTTTTATCAGTTTACCAGAAACTGAAATCCCAGAGTTGTTGCAATTGTGTCAAATATGTTGTATCTTTGATTGATCCTAGTCCCACCCTATAAGTCATCACCTGGATGATCCATCCTGGTATTTGTGTTCTTTTCTTCATCAGCTAGCCTAATGGTTGCTTTTCTTTTTCTTTAACTGGAGATCAGAAACTAGAGGTTCCATTACAAAATGTTTAAATCACTTTTCATATATTTGAACCCAGTTCTCGGTTCCTCTCCTTACTCCCATTTTTTTTTAACAAAGCTTGGAGGTAAGTGTCTCGGTTCCCGGTAATCATTCCAAGGTTTGGTACTAGAGGTTGTCAATCCTGGTGATCGTCAATGATCACATATCCAAAAGGCCTTTGCCTCATAAAAATCAAAGTGACACAAGAGTGCCATGTAAGCTTTCCATGTCATCTTCTTCTCTAGTGGTGGATAGGTTATTAATGAAGATCGAGAACTGGACACACGTACTTGGCACCACCTTGAGCATGCAGTTTCTTTTATAACACTCAACCTCATGCTATACTGCAAAATTTATAAAGGACATTGAACAAACACGACTGGTATTGTGGCACACAAGGAAAGGTAAATTTTGAGAAACCAAAAACACAGCTACCAAGGGTTTCAAAGTTCCATTCTGAAATATTTTTATCATCAACAAAACTAGGTATGTCTTGAATAACTAAATTTTTTTTAATCATTTCACGCATGTAAGTCTTGAGATTGTGATATTTCCCTTAATAATTGAAATGTTAATTGTTCTGATGAAAATTTAACTGAATGTTAAATTGAAATTTTTTATGAATTGTTAAAGATAATTGGTTAAATTTAACCCTAACTCTCACAAAAGACACATATTAAAAATGAAAAACACGTCAGCTCAAACGAGTACTTCTAAAGCAAGGCCAGAAAATGAATTCAAATATTGTGCTTCACAAGTTGTACCAATTGGTGGGATAGCTAATGATAATCATTCAGGATGGTACTTTGATGTCAAATTCCCCACACAAGCCAGATAAGAAAATGCCTTTGAATGTAAAAATAATTGTATATAGCAAGTGGGTTACATTTAGCAGGAGGGTTTCCGCCAGCAATCAAGAACCCTAAACTATTTATGGAATGTTTAAATTACTACAACCCAGACAAAAGAGTCATTGAGAAAGAGGGAGGAATCTACACAGATCTTTCTGAGAAAGGAATTGTATATACATTTAGGCTTCTCACATTTACTCAGATGAACCCTATAGATATGAAGATGAAAGCTAAAGTCTAATTGAACATCAAAGAACAAAATAGAAGAATTACGAGTACTCAATGGTGTCAAGAGGAAATTACAAAGCAAAATAAACCAATTCTAAGATCTATGTTCAACCCAAATGTTCAAGATGTCATAACCATGTTAAGCAAGATAGTTGGACTGCAAGATGCTAGTAAATTTGAGTCATGGATGTTTGTAATCATTTCCAAAGTAATGGAAGGCCCTATGCAAATGCATTGGGGACATTTTATCAACGACAAATTGCATGACCAAATAAAGGAATTTCCAAAGTCCAAATTTTTTTTGTCTTCATATGTGATCTATTCATGTGCCTTAAGGTCAAATAAGCAAGGGTTGAATAGAGTCGGTACTTTGGGAAAAGAAGCAGGAAATAGTTTGATATATGTTCATTTACCCCAAATTACTATCCATGAATACATGAAGCATTATCAAAGAGTCAATGGTGTGTTTTCCATGAAGCTAGTGAGAATCATAGAAGGTGACAAAGCTAAAAGATTATCTCTAGAAGCACAAAGTATTGTTAAAGATATTGGAGGATGGTACATTCAGTTTCCCACTTTCACCTTTATTAGGGTGCAAGGGTTTGAAGGAAATCCCTTCATGTTGCCCAGGTACCCTACAGAAAAATTACTATTGTTGGAATTGGTAAGACAATTGAGGGCATCTCAAGCTCTTTATATCTCAACACATACGAAGATTTCCCTCAAATTTCTTATTGTGATAGGGAACTAAAAATGCAATGCAAGTAAAGTAGCTGAATCATGTGAAGAGGATTTAAAGACATAAAAATTGGAGTAATTTCCACTCTGAATGAAAAACTATGACCCTAAAGGGAATATTGCCAAGTGGTAGCTGGTACATGTGCTCATGTTTTCCATTTAGAATATTATTGGCTCAATTGTGATGATGAATATAAAGTAAGTAAAAGAAAATATGAAAGGTTGGTATTACACTCTACACAGATTCTTAAGATTCATGATATCCCAGATCAATTGGAGGAAGATGATGGTAAAGTATTCAATCCAACTTACAATGAAAGTAGAGTCTTTGATGAGCCTATCTAGGATCCAAATTATGAAAGTAGAGAAATAACATCTATTGAGGAATTTTTTGAACCTGTTTTAATGTAGACTCAACAATGGATAAATGATTTTTGTAAATCTTTGAGAAAAGATGGAATAAGGCCCACATACTCACTTGATATATAGAATAAACAAAGAGAAGAAAATAAGCTTGAGCATGAGGAGCCCATTAAGAAAAAGAGAAAAGTTAGTAAAGCAGTTATTGCTAGACATATTGAAGAAAGAACCCCTGAGGATTCAAGCCAAGGTGTTGCATTAAAACTAGTTGGTCAATGTAAAGAAGCTAAACCAGGTAAGGTTCGAACGAAAGTGAAATCAAAAGTGGCATATTCTTCCACAGCTAAACCAAAGAATCGGTCTATGACTAATGAAGAGGTGGGAATGACAGAGAATGTACATGTACAGACAAGGTCTACATCACAGAGAGTTGCGACATTATTTACTTCTCCCCCTTCAGTCAATATGGCTACAGTAAAAAAACACTGGGAAAAACTCATGTGGTTCTAGATGAAAGTTTTGAGCTAGATGAAGCTATAATCAAGGAACAAATGGAAAAATTGGAAGCCATGTGGGAATGAGTAAAATAAAATAAGTATAAAGAGAAAATCATGGTACAGCCAGTGGTGGAAGCAATTCCAGATATAGGGTCAATTCCTATGAACGTTGAAGAAGATAAATTGATAAGAGGAACACTCGCCTCATAGGTGGGGAACCCTGAAGTTTTTGGAATGGGAACAAAGGAGAGTATAAGACATATTCCCATTGATAATATTGTTATTGAAGATACTTATGATTCCCAACCTTCTCTAGAGAATGATCAAAATGATGTTGAACAACCACAGGTTTCTAAAAACTCAAAAGAAGACCAGGTTGAAATTGAATATAAGGAGCCTTCAAAAACCTTAGGTGTTGGGGTTAGAGATGAAGAGAATCCTAATATGACAGGATATGAAGAAGGTGTTGTCCTAGAAACTAATACTGAACATATGGCTAGACAGGAAAATACAAGTCTCAAAACTAAAGAGGCAGTGTTGAATCCCAATAATCCAGAATCTATGCCAATGAATGCTAAAGATGTCCCAGTTTCAGAGGGTACGATTGATAAAGTTGAAAGTGTAAGAGAAGAAGTTCCTGAGCATACTGAAAAATAGGAACAAAGAAATGTTATGGAGGTGGGAAATAATGAAGATGCACCTAATTGGTTAATCAGAGAATTAGCTTCCCCATTGGAAGTGGAATTAGTACCTCTGGATCTTAAAATTTTAATGCAAGAAGTAGAGACTCCTAAGCCTAGTGAAGAGCTAAAATGAAACATGTCATGTAGAAGAATATAGATGGAGGAAAAACACTCCATATAGCTACTCCAATAGTAGATAAAAACAAACATGAAATAACACCTAAGGAGTATAGGATAACAAGTATCAATGTTGGACACTCATCCTAGACATAAGAATTAGAATAAATGAAGATGAATTTAGATACAACCGTTTTCAATGTACAGAAGAGTAAAAAAAAGAAAAGAGAGCTAAAAGAACGGATTTCCAATTTAGAGAATTTTATAAAATCACTAACCCAATCTGGTCATCCGCAGACTGAATTTCCTCAAAGTATAGTACTCATGTCACATGAATAGGTGAATACTAAAATAAAACTCCATCACAAAATGAATGTATTTGAAGAATGGATTGAGTATTGGGTAAGGAAGGGAGAAGAGCTTATCACATATGCAATCGGTAAGTGAAAAGAGGCATACCGTTGGTTTGAAAAGTACAAAATATTGGAAGAAGAATACAGATTTTGCCAAGAACAAGTTGATGCTAAGAGACAAAGCATAGAAGTTCTCATACAAACAGGTGTCCAAGAATTGATAAGAGAAAATATAATTTTGGAACAAGAAGTTTTATTATGTGAAAAATGGAAGAAGCAATTAAAGTGGGAAGGTGACACTTTGGTACAATGTATAGAAGGATTTGAAAAAGTCAGGAAGAATTGCAGTAAATTGATTGAAAAAGATAAAGATTTTATTGAAATGCTAGCACAACGGGATTGTAATCCCTAGACACTAGGATAGGAGGGTAAAGAAGTAAAAGCTTTTAAGGAATGGATTGAAAGAATTAGCAAAGACCCTATTCAGTCATTAAACTGGGAAGTTATTGATGAGGTCATATATTGTAGGAATGTTATGGTTAAGTATGAAATAGAGAAAATGCAGAGGAATGCAAACATCCTCTAGATATCATAAGACTACACCAAGCTCAAGTATAGTTGGAAAGCGATTCAAGGAATTTCAAAAGAACGTATTCATCAAATATTAACTGCTTTTCAAGAATATCAATTGAAGAAAGGTGGAGAAGTGTTTCCAGACTCACTGAAGATAATTTTGTAGGTTGTTTCCAATCCTGATGGATGTTCCATGTCTGGTATTCTGAGGAGTACCATGAATTCAAATATCATCGCTACTAAAGAAGTCAAAGCTATGACTTTCTCTAGAAGATTCTAATGACAACTAGCATTTGCCACATGCTACATTTTGATTTTCTATTTCTGGTTCTCTTGATAGACTTTAATTTTAAACTCTTAGGGCCTTGTTCCTATAAAAGGCCATTTGTTGCTTTACTTTTATTTTTAAGTTCAGAATTTGTGGATGATGGAAGAGAAAAACTTCTCTAAGTTTTGTTCTTTTTCCTATATTTTGAATCATTCTGAATTAAAAACTTGTATGCACACAGAACTTAATCAATACCGAAGCCAATTTTAAATATACCTATCTCATGTACCTTTTGTAGCTGATTTGTTCGTTCAACCAGACAAGAATGTATGTTGTGTCATTTAAGGGTGCATACAAAGCCTATTCAGTGTCTAAACTAAACCCCCTTCTTTAAAAACTTGCACTGTTTTATGCCTAGCTGTGAAGCAATCTAGTGAAGTATAGAGTGGTTTGCTTTGATTTGATTAAATCTTGATGCATGAATGGAGAATACCTAGGAGCAATTTTATTTTTTTAGTATTTTGATGCTTTATTTCAGATTAGATGTTAAATTTTAGAAAATGTTTCAAAATAGAGATGAATGAGTGGAAATATTATTAAAAAAAAAATTGTTTCAAAGAAATTGTTGAATGCTTAAAGCTAAATCTACTAGAGTGATAGAAAAATTATTTGATATTCATGAAATATTATTGCAAATTTGTTGATTTCATGAATTTGTTTAATGATCGAATTGGAAATCTTCCATCTGATACTCATGATGAAACCAAAGATAACCATAGACCCCTTGAGATTACCAACAATATCACATCATAGCCTGAAGCGAACCTAGTATGGTCAAGACCTAACTACTAGATCCTTGGGATTAAGCTAAGTTGACCTTTTCCCTTTCCTCAGACTTTTAGGTTGCCCTGGTTCAGTCTTTCAAGTAAAGATAGGTTCTTGGCAGTTTGTTTGTGAGGATTTTATCTACATTGTTGTTGTGACTAACATCATCATCAACAAGTATCATCACCTATTTTTTAGCTAGTGCATTCTACAGCCTATTGAAGTCAGAGGTGTTGTTTTTAGTTCTAATCTCATAACTTCGGACCATTTTCTCCATTTTTCATGGTTCTAGTAGTTTTTGAACCACCTTTAAGAGCAACCATCCATGCAATTTTTCTAGATTTTTCTCTAGGTACATTTTATTCAAAAAAAAAAATTCACATTCTAGTGAATTACTCAGACGTCGTAGCTCCTAGAAACTTTTTGTTTGTGCAGGTTGAATTGTTTCTAGTTGTTCTTCATGTATTTCTAGTATTCTATCCTATTTGGGAATTGTAGACATCATTTTATCCATATTCGCTTTTGTAGATGTGTTGAGATAAAGTGTCATTCTAGTGTATATTTTTTAGGGATTTTGCACATCCTATTGTGCCTTTTGTAATCACAATATGATATAAATTTCCATGGGGAGGTTGATGTTTTCCTTTGGTTTTCTATCACACCTTTGTTAATTGAGTGTCCCTTCCATGACAACATTGAATCCTAGTGATTCTTACCTCATGCGTGTGTGCCTTAGTTTGCACACCCTTTATTTGGGTGTTGTTTCTCCTGATGTGGTATGTGCATCATGGCGCCAAAAGTGGCAATATTTGTAGGGTATGTGGTCAAACTTTTTTTTTTTCACCCAAAATTAATGAAATGAAAAGGGTTTTAGAGGAGATTCTCAGCTTTCAAAAATATAAATTATGATTTAATTTGAATTTAATAAATAATTATTATTCATTTTCTATTAGAATTATGACTAAAGTCCCATCGATAGGCTATTGAAAAAACATCTATAACTTTCAAACGGTATCATACTTTTGAATCCAAAACATGTGTCACATTCTATGCTTTACATACTATATGATTAAAGAAAGAAAAATTAAATTTCATGAATTTTTGACCAAGTTAAGGTGGTCGGACAAACGAATTTTTATATTTTCTAAAAGTTGTAATAAAAATTCATAATTAATTATTTACTTGGAAAAATTACAAAAAAAAAATATGCATCACATCCAAACATGAGTCCTCTACTTATATATAAAATCTTACAAAAAAAATTATCATTTTATTATGGTTAGGTGGTCAGACAGACACCTACTTCTTATTTTTTCCCTGAAATTTAAGTACTATTGCATTGAAATTTCAAATTTTCACCAAATAGACTTTATTTATTTTTAAATAAACCTAGTATTTTAGAAACTACATTCAATTTTCTACAAATTCTATTCTTACATATTTTTGAAATAATATAGATAACTTATTCAAATATTTACGTCAAGTTGCCTAACACTGATTTTTCTGAATTTTTTGCCACTTAAGGGCCTATTTGGCATACCATGATCCTGCACATGCCCTGACTTTTGGTTTAACATAGTTTCAATGTTCCTATCATGGCTCTCTCTTTTAGCATTATGGGGGTTTCTACATATTGGTGCTAATGCTTATTTAGTTTCATGGTTTGGAGTTATCTACATATCTAGTTC
The DNA here is from genome assembly GCA_007258455.2 of Sequoia sempervirens. Lineage (NCBI taxonomy): Eukaryota > Viridiplantae > Streptophyta > Pinopsida > Cupressales > Cupressaceae > Sequoia > Sequoia sempervirens. Next base: position 18,942 of record VDFB02091028.1, read on the forward strand.
TTGTTCCTATGTACTTTCAAATGCAATGTAACTCAGTGGCTAGTTACGTGCATTTCAATGAGATGGATAGTTTACCTTATGGACACTCTTGCATTCCTCTTTCTAGAGGTTCTTCATTTCAGTACTATATCAGTCATCATTCAATAGCATTCTACAACTTCTTCATGCTTATATGATGTTCTACATGTTATTATTTTCAAGAAATTATTTTGGTTAGAGGCTTCTTGGTCCTCTACATTGATTTGGAGGATTTTTAGTCCTTCATTCACCTTTCTCTCTTTTGGAGAGGAGTTTTCCCATAGTGTTTTTCTCTTTTTTCTTTGATTTTTAGAGATCTTTTGTTTGTACATGGGTACCTTACCAATCCTTATTTGTCGAGACCCATCATGCATTTTCTTTTTAGGTTTTTTAGATACTCCCTAAGTTCAACTTAAGGGGGATGTTAGATTAATCATGCATTAGCTAATAATTAATTACTCTTTAATTAATTATTAGTCTAATTTATTCTCATTCACTTAAGCTAAACTTAAGAATTCTTTATTCAGTTAACTAAGTGTTTTTTTGTTAACTAAAGTGAGCAATTATTAAGGTTTCTCCTATATAGAACTCAACCCTCATTGTATTATCACTCTAGATATTTACCCTCAAACTCTCAACCTTTGAGGAATTTTGTTTTTCTTGAAAATTCTTGAGGTTTTTCTATAGTTTTTTCTTGTTGAGGAATATTGCATTCTTTGTTTGCAGATCTGTTGCATGGAAGGTGTCTTTTTTTATTGTTTTCTATTGTGGCTCATTTTTTTCACAATTCTAACAATATTTTGAAAGGTGTAGATGAAAAAGTGTAGATGGAAAAGGTGTAGATGAGAAAATGTAGATGGAAAAGTGCAAATAGAAAAGGTGTAGATGAGAAAGTGTTGTTGGAAAAGTGAATTTAGAAAATTATAGATGGAAAAATACAAATGGAAAAGGTGAACACGGAAAAGAATAGTTCAAAAGGTGTAGAAAAAAGTACATATATGGAAAATGTGTAGATAGAAAAGTGTAGATGGAAAAGGTACAAATGGAAAAGAGTGATTGAAAAGTGGAGATGAAAAAGAGAAGATGGAAAAGGTGTAGATAGAAAAGTACAAATGGAAAAGGTATAGATGGAAAAGTACACTTGAAAAGGTGTGAAAAGTATACATGAAAAGGTGCAAATGGAAAAGTGCAAATGAAAAATTGTAGATGGAAAAGTGTTGATGAAAAATGCATATGAAAAAGGTGTAGATGGAAAAATGAAGATGAAAAAGGTCTAATGGAAAATTTTAGATGGAAAATAAAAAGGTGCAGATGAAATAGTTGAAAAATTGTAGATGGAAAAGTGCAATTGAAAAAGTGTAAAATTAAAAAATGCATATGGATAATTGTAGATGGAAGGTGTAGATGAGAAAGTACATATGTATAGACGAAAAATTGCAGATGGAAAATTGTAAATAGAAAAGTGAAGTTGGAAGGTGCACATAAAAAAGGTGTAGTTGGAAAAGTGTAGCTAGAAGAGGTGTAGATGGAAATTGTAGATAGGAAGGTGTATATGGAAAATTAAAAATATTAAAGTGTAGATGGAAGGTGCAAATATAAAAGTGAAGTTGGAAAAGTGTAGATGCAAAAGATGTAGAAATAAAAGTGTAGATGGAAAATTGTAGATGGAAAAGTCCATATAAGAATGTGTAGATGGAAAAGGTGTAGATGAAAATGTCCATATGGAAGGAGTAGATGGGAAAGTGTAGATGAAAGATGCAAAAAAGAAAGGGCACATGGAAAATATGCAAATGAAAAAGTGTAAATGGAAAGTGCATAGGGAAAAAAGTAGATGGAAGGTACAAATGGAAAAGTGCAATTGTAAAAGTACCGATGGAGACATGCAATTGGAAAACTGTATAATGAAAAGTGAAAATATATAACATATATCTATGGAAAAATGTAGTTGGAAACTATTAGAAATTTGAAATAGATTGAATAACTCAAGGAAATTTTTAAGAGAAAATCAAAGTTACATAAACTAGAAAAACATAAGAATGCAAACCAAGACTTTGAGAGATTATGCAATGTCAATGTGACAATATTGCATTAAGAGCTTCCGAGCTAAAAAGATACAAAAAAAATATTGCAAGAAGATGCAAAAGTATGCAAATACAAGCTAGGTAGTGAGTTTATATATAACTTAGGAGAGGAGGTAGGTGGAAAATCCAACTAATAGGAATCAATCACAAAAAGTGGAGATGGACCACAAAAAGTAGAGGATGCCACAAAAAGTGGAAAGTGGTTCCACCCTTTAAGGAAGGGGAAACCACACACTTATCTCCTAGTAATGAACTCACTTTATAATCCTAAGAAAGCTTAATTAAGTGTAAGAAAAATCTAGGACTAAGAGAAAATAAATTAACCCACTAGGAAAATAAAAACCTACACCAACACCCCCCCTTAAGCTCTTAGGAGGATGAAAAAAAGGATGGGTCTCAACAAATGAGACCATGTTAGGTACCCATGTACAAATGCAAAGAAATATCTCACAAAAGGAGAAAAGGAGAAAACCCTTGATGGGAAAAACTCCTCCCAAAGAGAGATGAAATACAAAAGGCTCTCAATGATACATGAGAACTTGGCTAAAACCTCATGTGAGGAAAAATACCCCCCCCCATAAGAGAGAAGAAAAAGAGAGACAAGGCAGACCCTCCTCAATGATGAGTCTCCTACAATGGTAGAAGCTCAACATTGAATGTTGAAGATGATCCAATATCACCAAACAAAATTCCTCCCCTTATGAAGAAACAAAACCATGAATGTATGCAAGAGTTCTTCCCATTCCTGAAAGGAAGATATGGGAAGATAGATGATGTATGATGTCTTTGAAGCATGCTCAAGTGTCTCCATGTCATTTTTGAAAGATGACACACTCCAAACATGCATTCTAGGCCACACTACTGAAGAGGACAATCCATAATCTAGTAGAGATTATTGTAGAACACAATCCAAAGAAAAAGATATCTCCTCTGAAGACAAAGAATCCTTCTCCAAATGATGTCCAAAAGTATCCAAACTCATGTAAAACTGCAAAGGATTATCATATAGAGAATCAACAAGAGGGTCAAAATTTTCCCTCGCAACAACTAAGGAAGGATCATCTCCATCAAAGAGAAGATAAATGCAATCAATGGTGTCTCCCAAATCTGAAATATGAGACTCCACAAACAAGTTTGAAACACCTGTCAAGAAGTCATTTGGAAGACAATATATATCTTTCTATACTGAATGACAATCTTGAATCCATATTTGTAGCAACATAAGACTCGTGAATAGATGAAGATGTGATATCAATAGGAGGAGGAGAAGCAAGAAGAGAAGTCTCTTTTTCAACTAGACATTCAAGGCATTTATTGTACTAAAGCTCCTCTAAAGTATCATCATCAAAGGGTATATTATCAACATCATCAAGGGGAATTAAATAATCTACAATAGGATCATCTAGGAATGGAGAGATATGATTCTCTCCAAATATCTCTGAAATCTTGCTCCAAAGTGTGTGTGGGCACTTGATATCTAAGATCTCCATGGGAATATCAACACCGATATATGTACCAATTAATCCTACAATGTGACCATTACTATTACTCCAAACTAATTGCTTCCAATTTGTGTATGGTTAAGGTATGAGTCTATAAAGATATGGAAAAAGCTTAAGCCATCTAAGATGTGTTAGGATACATTTTTTCCAAGACTCATAATTATCCTTTTTTAGAATTACCACGGAAGGATGAATAGAAAAACGGATGATAGCTCCTCAAATGATCAACACAAATGAATCACCAAAAAATAACACCAATACACTCCCACCCTTCTCACTAGTATCAAAGATCATCCGCCAAATATTATAAGGTTGGCACTTTATAATTTAGTGCATTTATAAAGCATTTTCCAAGATACAATGCTCAATAAGCTCAAAATAGCCTAAATTACAAATTCTAATACAAAATTAATTTGAGAAAAAATATGGAAAAATCAGCCTTACGGTTGTGTAGTGCTCTCCACGAGCTTTCCAATTCCTACTTGTTTCGAAAAACGGAGCACCAGGGTGAAGTTTACGACCTGTTGAAGAAATTAGCACAAACAAGTTCAACCTGAAATAACTAGCCAAAAATAGAAAAAAACTATTTTCAATAACTCTATGGATGGAAAGTTCTCATCTCTACCTTTCTAACGATATCTCATTTGCAAAAACTAGACACTGTGGAAAAATTTTATGCAATTTTTAAAAAAATTGGTTGAATTTTGTTTGTAGTGGCAACCCCTTGACAAAAGAAAAAATTAACAAAAATAAAATTCATCTAAAATAGACAAATTTTATATGATCGAATAGGGGTTTTTGGCCTTCTAAATGCAATTGAAAGGTCCGTTTGGGCCAAAAATGCTTCAAGAAAACATTAGCCAAATTTGAGCTTCAAACCCCTGTTTGCAACTATGTCAAATGATCTCCAATTTGGATGAAATAAAAAATGATCTTGATTTTCTTGAGCCTTTTAGATGCATTGGAACAATAAAAAATGTTTATAGTATAACCAAAAAATCTAAATCACCTGGATCTTACAAAACACATGCAATATGAAGAGGTTATTAGATCTTTGCAAATCCTTTCTGATTCTCCAAATTGTTTTAAATGCAAGAGAAGAGCATACAAGAATTTACAAGATCTTTACAAGAAACTCAAACTTTCAATCAAGATTCTATGAACTTAGATTTCTAAAAAAAAGCTTCGATACCATGTTAAAAATATGAAATAGATTGAATAACCCAAGGAACTTTTTAAGAGAAAAGCAAAGTTACATAAACTGAGAAAACATAAAAATGCAAACTAGGAATTTGAGATTATGCAATGTTGATGTGACAATATTGAATTAAGAGCTTCCAAACTGAAAAGATACAAAGCAAAAGATTGCAAGAAGATGCAAAAGTATACAAATACAAGCTAGGTAATGAGTTTATATAGAACTTAGGAGAGGAGGTAGGTGGAAAATCCAACCAATAGGAATCAACCACAAAAATTGGAGATACCACCAAAAGTGGAGGATGCCATCAAAAGTGGAAAGTGGTTACACCCTTTAAGGAAGGGGACACCACACACTTATTTCCTAGTAATAAACTCAGTTTATTATCCGAAGAAAGTTTAATTAAGTGTAGGAAAAACCTAGGACTAAGGGAGAATAAATTAACCCACTAGGAAAATAAAAACCTACACCAACAGAAACGTGCAAATGGAGAAGTTACATGTCATAACCCCTTTTTTGAGACATTATTTTATTAGTATTTTCAATATTATATTTGCATGATACATTATTATAATGGCTGGCAATATTATAGTCTCTCTCTCTCGGAACATTTATTTGTTAAATTCTATTGTCTTGTGCTACATCATTTTAGAGAATTCAAATGATTAATGATGAACAAGTCCAAATCATTTTTCTTTATGATTGATATTATGAGTTATTTGTTAATCACTCTCTTTTATTTTAATAATAATTTTTTAAGTATATAATGAAGTGGATGCATTAGAATATTTATTATAGTTAATTAAAAACTCTTCATTTTTTGAATACAAATGGATGGACTAGTGTACATAATAAATAAATGAAAGAACGTTACTGTAAGAATATGATCAGTTACGCAAGAAACACACAAACCTTCATGCAAGCAAATGGGGTGCACTCATTTAAGAAGTTTCTCTAGCTCTATAAAAGAGGAGAGGAAAATGAGTGAAGGACTTGCAGGTGAGTAGCGGAGGAATGCTATGTTAGTTACAAGGATTAAGGAACGAGTAATCAAAAGGTATGTTTGATACCAATCACTACAAAATGGTTTCTATTTTGAATCTCTGTATTCTTTAACATCTCTATGTGCTTTTTCCTTAGTTAATAGAGAAGATATGTATTATGAATATTGTAAAAACAAGTTACTAAACGGTGCTTATCACGGTTTAGTAAAATGGTTTATACTTCCTTTGCTTAATCATTTGGTTCTCTCTCGTTTTATTCTGTGTGTTGTCTTAGCTTCTTGTGATGTATCCCATGCCTTAGTTTCATCTTAACCTCCTTCTTCTCTCAATCGTGTAGTTCTTCCCTTTCTCATGGATCGCTTAAGCCAAATCATTTACCTCGTATCGATGCATTTTCAAATGTGGAAGCTCCAATTCTTGATGCCTTTGAGACCGATTGTCTGACCACTTATTTTTGTTTGTCAAAGAGTTCTTTTATGCTTTTGATCTACTTTTAGTATTTCAATTTGGTATTTAGAAGATTAAATCTTTCGGGAATTGTTAGATTTTGATACACGACAATTCTCTTTATATTTCTAGTTTTACTAAAGCTCAAATTAAGCCTTGTTTAAAATTAATAATTAGTGATTAATTTTACAAGTAGTGGATTTATATTTATTGTGAGTTAAATAATGGCTAAAGTGTAATTGATTGATTTAACTAAAATTGGGATGAGACTAGTATTTTGCGCCTTGGTTATGAGTGTACTTGTTTATGTTTCTTTAAAGATTTAGTAGGATGTTTGGATATTCTTAAACCATGATATTTTTAGATGTAAGTTTAAACATTAAGATTAGATGAATGTTAAATGTGTGTAAAGCTTAGATATAGGTTACGTTTAAATAAATGCTAAGCTTTAAATAATTCCTTAAGATGAACTTAAAACTCAAAAGATGAACCATTACATGAGATTTAGTCAAATCTTGTATTCTTTCTTTCATAGGACCATTACATGAGATTTTAAAATGCTAGGTAACGATATTTCTTTCAAAGTAAAGAATAAGATAAGTTATGAATTTAATATGAGATCATTAATTATATGTTAATTTATGGTTCCCATTAATGATATTTATAATATGGTCGGCTTTCCGCCTACATTGTTATTTGTAATATGGACGGCTTGCCGCCTACATTGTTATTTGTAATATGGACGGCTTGTTACCTACATTGTTACTTGTAATATGGATGTCTTGACGCCTACAATGTTATTTGTATTATGGATGGCTTTCCACCTTGAATTCATTTATTATGGTTTAATAATTAACCTTCCTACTCTGTATGCTCTCACCTCACCTCTATGAGGATCTTGGTGATCACAAAGTATAGGGAGGTATTGTTTTTCCTTATTCATTGCTAGGTAGATTATCTTCCCTATGTCGTATGCTCACCTCACCTCCAAGAGGATCTTGGTGACCAAAAATTGTAGCGAAGAATTGTTTATTTTTCTTAGTTAGGTAAACCTAAATAAGATGTTGAAACCAAAAAACTAGCAATGTTAGTTATAAGTGATTCCTTTGGCTCACGTTTACGAGTAAATCCATCACGCTTGAGCTACTGCATCTATGGCCTAATAAAGCTGCAACAATGGAGTATGTGGCATCAACCCTTTAAATCATCAGGGAGTAATAAGGAACATGTCTTATTTTAAATTTCTAAGGGGTGGGAAAATCCCTCTTGGAAGTGAAAACCTAATAAGATAAATTAAACGAATCTTGACATTAGATGAATTTTAACTTTGGGTGATAGGAAGGGGTTATTTTTAGTATTTCTTGTACTCGTTCCTTTTGGGTGGCAATCGACGAGAACTATCTAGGAGTAAGGGCCCTAGAAAGGGTTGTGTACCTGTAAAAGTAAATTAATATTTTTAAAAGTTTAGTATTGTTTGAGGGTTTCCAGGTAGAGTGAGATGGACTTGTTACCAATACGGTTGGGTGGTGAGTAAAATTAATTCAATTTTTATTAATAAATTTAACCATAGCAAGTTGCATACTCATACAGAGCCCGAATGGTTCCAGTAGACTCAGGACCCATATGGTCCCGATGGGTCTAAGTATCTGGCCAGAGCACTAAGACTTTACCCTAGTTGGGTAAACACATCTATTTCATAGAATAGATTGATAGGTCCCATTTGGACCCCAAATCTAACCCGTATGGTTAGGAAACCCAATCCGGTAGGATGGTAACCTATTATGTTTGAATAGGTATATGAGTATGTGATTGTTATGCATAATACCATGTTTAAAAATAAAGAAATTAAAAAATATATATACATATATATGTACTTTTAAAAAAATTTAGGATTGGGTATTACATTACAGATGGAAAAGGTGTACATGGGAAATTTGAATCTAATGGTGTAGATTTAAAAGTGTAGATGGAATATAGAAAAGTGCATATGAAAAACTATAAATAAAAAGTGCATATGGAAAAGGTCCAAATGGAAAACTATAGTTAGGAAAGTGTCCAACTAGAAAGGTGTAGATGAAAAATTATAAATAGAAAAGGTACAAATGGAAATTTCTAATGAAAAAGCTGCAAATAGAAAAATTGCATATGGAAAATGAAAGTGGAAAAGTGCATATAGAAAAGTGCATATGGGAAATTGTAGATGGAAAAGTGTAGTATGGAAAATGTATATGAAAAAGTGAAAATGAAAAGGTGTAGATGGAAATTTGCAGATGGAAAGGTGTAAATGAAAAAGTGCAGATGGAAAA